>CAJHQP010001976.1:0-65000 GCA_905132765.1 Moricandia arvensis | reverse complement strand
TAAAACAAGATTTGGTCAGAAGGGACCAGAATCGTTAATGGTCGATTCTAGTGATGGACCAGAGCCAGATATGCAATACCGAGTCCAGTACTGGATCATGGTCTGATAATTTCACCGAGTCCGGTAATGGACCATGGTCAGGGTAAAAACAATCAAGTCCAAAGAGGGACAAAGATCGCAGTACAACCAAGTCGCAGTTTGACCTAGGGTTGGGGTAAGGGGGCGAGGATCATAGGACGATCAAGTCGGAGATAGACCTATGGTCCGAGTAAGACAGCAAAGTCCAGGATTGGACGAGGACTGCAATATGATCGAGTCCAAGAGTGGACCAGGGTTATAATTAGATCTACTCCATAAGAGGATCAAGATTAACTTATGACTAAGTTCAGTGATGGGCAAAGTCAAGTGTAAGACGATTCAGTCCAGCTGAGACTAAGATCGCAATATGAACAAGCTGGACATGGCTGTGGTCAGGTTAAATGATGATCAAGTTCATGGGACTTCACAAACCAATAAGTCCATGAAAAGCCAAAACATCAGAATAATCTGTTACGACTCACGGTAGAACGAGCAGCCTAACGATTGGAATAAGTTCACTAAGACTTGTCTGATTAAGTCGAGTAGTTTGGGGATCGAAACAGATCAACCAAGACTTGAGTGGTGCAGAAAGAGGCTTGGGGACTGGGATGGATCTATTCTTTTAACTATGATGTATGATCTAGTTTTGATAAACTAGGATCAGGAAATGTGTGACTATGTTCTGAAGGGACAAAGTAGGAATGCTAAGACCCAGTCTATAAGAGACTAAGGTGTGGAATAAATGATCAAGTTGGGAAAGATGATTGATCAATGAAGGAAGAATTCTAAGAGAGAGAGATAAAACTAGAAGAATAAATATGAACTTGGTGGACATTCTGACCGCAACATGGAAGTGAAGACAGGTTCATTTAGTTAAACAACGAATGACCACTTAGTGTCCTTCCAAGTGGGGGAGACTAGTTGTTCCTGGACAAGGAATTAATTTTGAGAAGGATCATGGGGCAGGATGCACATGAGTTGGTTGTGAAGAACCAATCTAATGCGTCCTATATCCAAGATGAGACAAAGTTCGGTTGGAAAACTTTGTCAGGATACAAGGTATAACCACCACCAAATTCGAGGATGAATTCATGTTAAGTGGGGGAGTCTTATAGCATCCTCGATCCTGAAAAGGACCAGAGGGATTGACCTAGGACGAGTGAACGAGCAATTTGGTCAAGAGACTTTAAGGCAAGTGTTCCAAGGTCTAGATAGAAGGGTAAAGTGATATAGGAGCTTCACATAAGGCCTAGACATTTCCATAAAAATGTGGTTGTTTGACATGTGTGTTTTTATTGTTTTAGCAGGGTATAAATATCCTAAACAATTAACTATCAAATTACCCTAGTCTTAACAAACAAATAGTACTCTTGCCAAAAGAGATCAGGTGTAGAACTTAAGAATCGAATCCACAGAGAGCAATGGCACACAATAGATTTCTTATTTCTAAAGATTAAGCTAGGTGAATATATATATTGGTGACAAACAATTAGTTAAGGAAATATTCCTTATCAAGAAGTAGAGATGCAATATGGAAATATGTTAATAATGAAAATATGGAAATATTCTAATAAACTAACTTGATGCAAATGTAAATATGCTAGATCTAGGGTTTCAATCCTAATGGATTATAGTGAATAGGAAGCACATATATGTAAATATACTAGAACTCAAATATTAACTATTCTAATCCTTTTAACTCCAACTCTCGTATGCGAGCAAAAGGAAAGACCATCGATCGACGGCTAAGGCCTGATGTCGATCGACGGCTAAGGCCTGATGTCGATCGACGATGGAATCAGAAGGAAGTGTGAACGAGATTCCTCGCATGCGCCTAACAGCCTAGTTCAATGAAGTCTATTCTGGCACATAACCTACTCTCGTAGTCGTCCATGTCCTACTTTCGAGATCCTAGTTAGCTACTCTAGAATGCAAGCATTAAGCAAAACTCAATTGATGGATATTAACATAACCTAGCAATCCTACTTTTGGGCTAATCCATGATTGCTATCACTCAACCCTAAATCTAATTGATGACTACTCAGACAATCAAAGAAAGAACAATAGTCTAAAAGAATGCATAGATAAAATAATGGGGTTCCAATACAAATCTCCCTAAGGAGTTATGAATCTTCTCCCCTAAAAACCTAAAACTATAAAGCTTTGTAAGTTGTGTCAAGCCTTGCCTTGCACACACACACACACTCAATACATAAGCATAAATATAAAAACCCTAAAACTTAGTTTAAAACTCGTCCAGAGCATTCTTGTCATTTGTCTTCTAAACTTGGGCTTTTCAATCGGTTGTCTGCGAGTTGGACGTCGATCGAGGGCAAGTGTGCATCATCAATAGACTTTGGTCCTCTATCATCGGTCGACTCCAAGTTTGTGTCGTCGATCGACAACAACCTTGTACTTCGACTCATCAAATGGTCAGCTACGGATTCCTCTCCTCCAAATGCTCCAAAAGCTCCAAGTATCTCCATATATCTTCAAAACTTTCCTGGACCTGTAAATACTCCAAAACATATCCTAGACACACATATTAGACCATAAATAGAGCCTATAACATGGCCTAAAACTGGTAATAAATAGGCTATATCAACTCTTCCAGACTTAACATTTTGCTTGTTCTCATGAAAACTAAGCCTGTGAAAGAGGTTTTGAAAAGCGGAGACTCACATAATGTCTAAATATAACTGTCACCTTACTTTGTGCAACCACATTCTATCAAGTCAATCACAGAGAAACTTTATATACCATATCCTAGTATAGCAACCAAATCCAGTTTACCAACAACTTAGCGAATACTAGTCTGACTCACCCCTCTACTGATTTGATTTCTTTGCATAAAATAAAAGTGCAGGTTTTACCTTGGGAGTATCGATCAAAGGACACATGGGCTCTACCTCTGCAAGTATCTGAACAACTAGGCACAAAGTCTTCTTTGATTCCTTTCTTCCCCATTTTCTCTCTGAATCTTCTTAGATCTCAAACTTAATGGAGAATGATTTTCCTCTTCCCATCTCATTTTCGATTTTCCTCTTCTTTTTCTTTTCTTTTCTTTTTTCTTTTTTTTGGTCAAAGTTGTAGGCAAATTGTGGGGTCATTGGTAATGTACATACCCCTCGCTTCCAGCAATGTGCGATCGTTCCTCCGAATTGGAATAATGGGGTCATCGATAATGTACCTACCCCTCTGCATCTCGGGAAGTCATCTCAATCTTTGAAGCTATTATGTAGATGCTGAAGAGAAAGAGTGAAGGGAACCAAAGGTGCAATGACTTGTACCTACATACTTGCAGAAGGAATCCGATCCAGTGTATACCAAGCCCCAAAGCAAGCAGATAATGTCAGGATTAGTGTTGGAAATCGGCTTCGGTTCCTTCAAACTTTCTAAGCAAGTGTGATATAGTGGCAGAATGATCCACTTTGGTATCTCTAGTAATCTCTGCAACAACCTTTTAAAAATGATGCTAAAGTGTGGTTAGTCAATAATAAATCTTGATCATAATCCTCTTTTTACTCAACAAAACTTGTTGAAAAACTTATATATATATATATAGTGAACAAAGCTTAAAACAAATCAAATAGCATAGGCGAACCTCCCCTAGACTTAAATTACAATGTCCTCAGTGTAATCCATCTCAGATTGGTTAGGAAAAATTAAATCATAAGTAAATAGTTTAAATAGAATACTCGATACCAGACTCTGTAAAAGAGTATCGATCGATGGTTGCGATCCATTGTCGACTGATGGTGCCTCTAGGGTGTCGATCGATGGTGGACTCAAACAGTCTATAAAACAAAGTAAAACTCAAAATAAATAGTAGTATACGTAAAAACGAAATAAAAGCTTACTAAACAGTGGGTTGCCTCTCACTCAGCTTGGTTATAGTCTTAAGCTCGACGTTGTGAACTTGCTGACTAGTATGAAGTTGGATCAACACTTGGAAAATAAGTGTCTACATCTTCTTTGCTCTTCGGAAACCATGTGCCAGTGAAGCTCATTATTGCCTCATCTCCTCTTGTTTTCTCATTCCTTGTAATTTCTCTAGCAAACTCCATGGAATGCATTCCCCTTTGTAGTTTCTCAATATTGCGCTGTAGCATTCTAAGTCTTGCAGCTGTAGTTTCTGATAAATCCTCCAATTGCTGAGAAATATCTTCCTTCAACAGGCTCTAAGAAAAAGCAATATCATCGAATCTATCTTCCAATTCTATTTCTGCTGACGTCTTATGTTCGTTCTCTTTAGTGTCGATTGATGGCCTGATGTTGTCGTCGATCGATGCCAGTTTGTCTGCCCCAATCGCATGCTGTCTCTGAACAGTATCCAAATCTTGCTTCATCTCATCCATGTGTGCTGTCAAATTGGTGAGGCAGTTGTCTATAGGATAGTAGACATCATCCAACCTCTTTTAGAAGTTATCCAGTGACATCTCTTGAGCTCTGTATATCTCATGCACAATATCATTAATGTCTTTTTGTTTTATATATGTTGATCCTTCCTATGCATAGCGATCTTTGTTGCATGATCTGCTAAACATATGTAGCTCTGCTTAAACAAATTAGCTCTCTCTAGAAATCCTCTAATGTCTTCAATTTGCACATTCACTACTCTTCCGTCTGTAGCTCGTGCATTACTATTCTCATCTCTGTAGATGCCATACTCATCTTTCTTTTCATAGAGGAAAAGCATGTTGCCCTTAGTATCAAAAGCTCTAGTACCTTGCTCGAAACGCCATTCGATCGATGAGGGTTTGATCCCATCGATCGATGGTGTACTCCTTGAATTATGGGCATTGGAAGGAAAAAATTTGTGTACCTCCAGAAAGGCTCTGTCGATCGATGCTCGATGGGTGATGTCGGTCGATGGATGTTTGGAAGTGTATGGAACATTACGGATCGACTCGTTCTTCTGCTCCTCAATATCGATCGATGTTTTCTGATGGGCATCGATCGATGGCTGCTGCTTCTGTCTAAATATATTACCTGATCCATTAGCCATAATAAGGGCATCTGCTACATCCTCTTTAGACAAATGTAGGATTCTCCCACAAAGAGTCCGTGCACGTCCCTCTGAGTCTCTGGAAATTCGGAACTCATTCGTTCTAAGATCACCAATATATGTATCTTCTGCTCCAAGTTCGTGTTCTGGTTTGCGTCTGATGTCGTTCGATGCCCAAGAGTAGCCGGTGATTGATGCTTGACTATCCATTCTCGCGTTCATCACCCAGCCATCGTCTTCTAATGCTAGGCTGCGATATCCAATATGCGTTTCCTCTCTGTAATCTTCATCGCATCCTTCGCATACTAGATGAATATTGGTGAATATAATATTGTTGGGAAACAATTAGTTAAGGAAATATTCCTTATCAAGAAGTAGAGATGCAATATAGAAATAAGCTAATAATGCAAATATGGAAATATTCTAATAAACTAACTTGATGCAAATGTAAATATGCTAGATCTAGGGTTTCAAGCATAATGGATTATATTGAATAGTAAGCACGGATGTGTAAATATATTAGAACTCAAATATTAATTATTCTAACCCTTTTAACTCCAAATCTCGTATGCGAGCAAAGGGAAGGACCATTGATCGACGGGTAAGGCCTGATGTCGATCGACAGTGAAATCATAAGGAAGTGTGAGTGAGATTTGATAAGTCCACCAGACTTATTAGACTAGCTCTCGCATGTGCCTAACAACCTAGTTCAATGGATTCTATTTTGGCACAAAACCTACTCTCATAGTCGTCTATGTCCTACTATCGAGATCATAGTTAGCTACTCTAGAATGCAAGCATTAAGCACAACTCAATTGATGAATATTAACTTAACCTATCAATCCTACTTTTGGGTTAATCCATGATTGCTATCATTAAATCCTAAATCTAATTGATGGAAACTCATACATAATCAAAGAAAGAACAATAGTCTGAATAGAATGCACAGATAAAATATTGGGGTTCCAATACAAATCTCTCTAAGGAGTTATGAATCTTCTCTCCTAAAAACCTAAAACTATAAACCTTTGTAAGTTGGGTCAAGCCTTGCCTTGCACACACACACACTCTCAATACATAAGCATAAATATAAAAAACCTAAAACTTAGGTCAAAACTAGTCCTAGGGCATTCTTGTCATTTGTCTTCTAAACTTGGGCTTTTCAATCGGTTGTTTGCGAGTTGGACGTCGATCGATGGCAAGTGTGTAGCATCGATCGACCTTGGTCATCTATCATCGGTCGACTCCAGGTTTGTTTCGTCGGTCGACGATAGTCTTGTACTTCGACTCCTCAAATGGTCAACTACGGATTCTTCTCCTCTAAATATTCTAGAACTCAAATATTAACTATTCTGACCCCTTTAACTCCAACTCTCATATGCGAGCAAAAAGAAAGACCATCGATCAACGGCTAAGGCCTGATGTGGATCGACGGCTAAGGCCTGATGTCGATCGATGGTGAAATCAAAAGTAAGTGTGAACGAAATTCGATAAGTTCACCAGACTTACTAGACCAGCTCTCATATGTGCCTAACAGCCTAGTTCAATGGAGTCTATTCTGGCACAGAACCTACTCTCGTAGTCATCCATGTCCTACTTTCGAGATCCTAGTTAGCTACTCTAGAATGCAAGAATGAAGCACAACTGAATTAATGGATATTAACTCAACCTAGCAATCCTACTTTTGGGCTAATCCATGATTGCGATCATTCAACCGTAAATCTAGTTGATAACTACTCAGACATAATTAAAGTAAGAACAATAGTCTGAATATATTACATAGATAAAATACTAGGGTTCCAATACAAATCTCCCTAAGGAGTTATGAATCTTCTCCCCTAAAAACCTTACAACTATAATAGAAAACAATAAATCTTTTTGAACTCTAGCCTCTCCATGCACTCTTTCACATTACATAGGAATAAATATAAAACCCTTAAACTTAGGTTAAAACTCGTCTAGGGCATTTTCGTCATTTGTCTCTAACTTGGGCTTTGAATCGGCTGTCTACGATTTTGACGTTGATCGATGGCAAGTGCGCAACATCGAACGACCTTGCTCTTTTAACATCGGTCGAATCTAAGGTTGTGACGTCGATCGACGACAATCTTGTACTTCGACTCCTCAAATGGTCAACTACGGATTCTTCTCCTCTAAATGCTCCAAAAGCTCCAAGTATCTCCATATGTCTCCAAAATGATCTTTGACCTGTAAATACTCCAAATATAGCCTGGACACACATAATAGACCCTAAATAGAGCCTATAACATGGCCTAAACTGGTAATAAATAGGCTATATTAGATGTCTTGATTTAGACCATCAGAGATGATTATGAACAAGATATGATGGAAGAATGATCGTAAATGATCATGAGTGAGTAGATCAGGTCGGGAATGGACCAAGGGAACCAGGGGACTTGGTCACATGTACTTGTCTAAGAGAAAGGAGCTTGATGAGCTGTAGAAGCTGAGTTACCATCTGAACACTCAGTGGCCATCCCACACCAGCTGAATACTAGTAGAACACTTGTTGGACACTCACTGACCAGCTCACACTAGTTGGACGAAGTGAATAGCACCTGCGCGATGCGAGATGGGAGCTTGGCCAGCTAGGTGATCGGTGGGAGCTCAAGAAGAGTGTGTCAGCTAGATCATATGGAAGGACTAGCTCACTCAGCTATGTCAGCTCAACTCAGCTGGACTGAGTGTTTGGGTCTTTGGCAGTTGGGCCGGGTCTGATCAGTTGCCGGGCTGGTTGGGGGTCCAAGTTCAATTATGTACCCATGTCCCTTTGAGATTAAGTCAGGGGCTTAGGTAATTGGATTGGTCTTAAGTCTGATTTGTCCAGAAGCTGTTAGAGGGGGTTGATAACTGCCATGAGCGAAAGGGTGCGATCTGGACCATTGATTTAAATCAATGGCCATAAATGAGGCCGAAGGGGTGCGACCTTATGAAGGGGAAATGCCCATTATTAATATAAAAGGAAGGCATATCGTGGGTGGTTGGTACACACCCAGGATTCCTCCATAGCCTGAGAACACACGAGAATAACTTGGAAAGAAGAGAGAAGGCCGGACTGAACTGTCCAAGGCCGGGATTGGTTTTAGAGGCGAGATCCAGATATGGAATTAAGGCAAGTGATGGTGGTGATCTTGGTTTATCCTATGAATTCCTAGACTCGGCATGAGTACCAAGAGTGGTGCCAAACTGGAAGGAATCATGGCGCAAGGTCCATGCACCATCAAGTGTAAGAATGGCCGATCTATGGTTATATCTTGGATCATAGAATCAACTGGAAGGAACCTTTCTGGAAAAGCATGGTACGTCTTGCAAGACAAATAT
This sequence comes from Moricandia arvensis, assembly GCA_905132765.1. Lineage (NCBI taxonomy): Eukaryota > Viridiplantae > Streptophyta > Magnoliopsida > Brassicales > Brassicaceae > Moricandia > Moricandia arvensis. Next base: position 56,572 of record CAJHQP010001976.1, on the reverse strand, counting down.
CTGGAAAGGATTTATACGATTCGAGACATGGAGGAGTCGGTCGGTTCATGGCTGCCTTGACCCGCCTCTAGGATCAACGGGTGGATGTTATGCATTGGTTAGACATGGATGGGCAGATCTTAGGGGTGACTCATGTTGGTGGTTACCGGACTTTATTGGAACCGCTCTATCTAATCAGGATGCATGAGATCTGAGTGTTAAGAGTTGGGTGTGAGGCAACATCCAATGACTAAGTCAGAGTTCTTGATCATGGGACTGAGTCAATCTGGTTTGGTGCAAGGAATCAGGAACTGTGTCTGGATCTGACACTACAAGAAAATTGTCATATTGCAATGGTGATATTTTGTTGCATTATGCTAATATATTGTTGCAAACTTAAAATTGCAATAAAAGTGTGACAAATTTTAACTTCTTGCTATTTGGATGTTGCAAATTCATGTTTGTTGCATATACGTAGCAAAATTAGCAACATATTGAGTTGTTGCTATATATGTCATATTATTGCAACAATTTTATTATAGCAATTTTGTTGTACATTTACAATGTAATTATGCAACATTAATAGTGGCAAATCATTGCTACGAAAAAGATATAGCAAACAACATAGCAAATTTGCAATATTTTTTATTGCAATTTAATTGTGTTAATGCAACAAGATGTCTACTAAATAATTTGCTATAGTTATGATGCATGAATGCAACTAAAAGTGTTACATAATTTGCTATGTAAAATATCTATCGAATGTTTTTGTAATTGTTTTTGTTGCAATTTCTTGTAAATGATATATTTGGTGCAAATTATTTGTTGCAGTATTTTGTTATAATAATACTAGATACTTTATTTGTTTTTACAGTAAATATATTTCAAATAACACAAAAGCCAAATGCCCAACTTTATTAAATAAAATAAAATATTAAAATGCTCAACAATGCATTATTCGAGAAAAACCAATGATAATGTGAAAGCTAGATAAACCTAATAAAAACTTAGAAAAAAACTAAAGCAAACAACTGAGACTTAATTGTTGACCCCTGTGGATAGAATAGCTGGACATAAGATTGCTATCATTTTTTCCAATCCTTCAAGTTTGCTCAGCCTTTCTTTGATATCTGCATTTTCTTCAGAAATGTCTTGCACCTTTTTTTTGAAAGTCTCATCATTTCCTAAATTACTTTCAATGGTGACTGGTAATTTAGCATTGATTGAAACTTCACTTAGAAGAGCTCCTAGACCAAACACACGACCTTGTGTGGAATTCACCAACTGTAGAAATAAATGTATGCCAAACAAAAAAAAAATATGGTGAAATCTAGGAAAAGAAATTTTTTTTTAAGAATATTATATTACCTTCAAATACATTTCATTCTTTTTTTCAGGAGTTAGCTCTTCGGTTGTTAGGATTTCATCTTCAAGCATATGATCAGCTACATTTTTTTCAAATCCTTCACTAATTAGCCTTGCCCTTTCATCCACAAATGAACCATCCGATTTCTTGTGTGCCTCACGGAGAACATCAATGTAAGATGCATTTCCGTTTTTTTCCTTCTACAAAATAGAAATGTTAAAAATATATTTAACAAGTATAATACGAAAATGATGTGTCTTACCAAAATATCTGCAACCCTAGCATATGAACGTGAGCCAGCTCGGTGTTTATGAGGTCCCAACCCATTTCGATCAGACATTCGACTCTTAGAAGCCTTTTTACTTTTTTCCTTAGCTTTATCGGTTCCCCAGTAGGCAACCAATTCTTTGTAGTACTCATCAAGGATCCAGTATGGCTGCTTACCTCTTTCTTTGACTCGGCTCATCATATCTATCAGCTTAGTTGCAGCACATTTGCAAAACATCTTTCGCACCTCGGATTCAATCAAATGATTCCAAAAAAATTTGCTCTGAAAATGTATCATAAAAATGTAAGAGTTCCGTGCATAAAACTAAACTATATGGCATAACTATTTCTATAGGGACAGCAAACATTAAAAAAAAAATACTTTTTCATAATTTATCTTTTTGTATATATAATGTTTCTGTGATATACCTTGAATGTGTACCACCATCGATCTTTTACATATTGTGGTGTAGTTGACCAATTTCGATACGGGCCAGGATAATCAGATCGAATGATTGTTCTTATTTCATTAGTGATTAGAGAATCATGTTTGAACCTGAAAAGAAAAATAGAACGTTGGACTGTAACGTGACGTTACAAATATTATATATATATATATATATATATATATATTTGTTTCTTTTTACCACAATGATCCATTCACTTTGGACGGATTAAGGACACCTAAGACATTCATTGGTTGGGCTGCTTCTTGATTATGATCCTCGTTTGCCATCTGATTCATCTGAAAAGTTACAAGATCAAAGTTAACACGTAAAACCAATTCATGAGAAATAAATAAAGCACAAAAAAAATACTGGAGATGAGTTGCTTTGGAAGAACTACGGTGTGCAGAAGTCAAATGAATTATTAAAGCACCATCTGAGCCGTATATATAAATGAAAACAGGAAAATCTAAATGAATCTTCATTGTGAGTATATATCCATATCTTTTAATACAATATTTTCTAAACAAACTAAAGTCAAGCGGCAAATAAATATACGGCGGGAAAAAAAATTGAGACAATTAGGAAAAATATTCTAGTAGTTGCTAGCTGGCTCCAGCAATTTCTGAAATAATAAAGATTACGTAAAGGAATTACGTAACTTTCCATTTCGTAAAAAAGAACGAGAAGTTAGCTATAGCAGTTATGTATCTTCCTTATGTCATCAATGATATATCCGATGTAGTAAAACATGAGAAGAAATAAGTATTATACAAAAACTGTATTAATAAACACATGAGATCTATCTCTGGATAAGAAATATATTCAGAAAAGAGGCGAAGTTAATTAAGAATTCTTAACAATCACATATTAAAATGTAGCAAAGCCAAAGTACATAATATGGTAGTCTCTTAGTATCATCATACCAAGGTTAAAAACAGCAACATGAGATCAAGATGAAAGTAGAAGAAATGTTTGGAACGTGAGGATAACATTAATAATCCACTAGAGCAGAAAAAAAGCAAACGTGTTATGGAAAATGAAGCACAAGCAGCTCATAAATCATGGATCTTGATGTTTTTCTTCTTCACAAGGCCAGCCTGTTCCAAAAAAAAAGTAAGGGCAATAAGAAAATGCAACCATGTACATCAGCTAAGCTTTGCTTTATGCTAAGCTTTGCATTACACTGATGGATGTATCAGTAGTTTCAAAACACGCACCTGTCCCAGTTCGAATTAGTGAAATATTGATCAACAATCTGAACTGTCTTCTGTTGATTGAGAATCTTGAGATACGACATCATCATGATCTGAGTCTATTTCCTCATCAAGAACATCATGCAGGTTGACAAACTGTTCTTGTTGGTCAGCTAAACTGTCGACTGTGATAAATGGATCAGCCACAACAATTGTATTATCACTTTCATGTTGTAAAGGACTCAAATCCAATTCCTCACTGCATATAATTTTTCCCCTTGGCTGTATCTTCATCGTAGCGTACCAATCATTGTTCTTTTGGCTTATACGAGGATATGATATAAAACATACCTGGTCTGCTTGGCTAGCAAAGATAAACGGATCATATTTTCCATATCGCCTAGATCGATTAACATCAACAATTCCAGATTTGTTTATACGTACACCTTTATCCATTGTTGAGTCATACCAATCGCATCTGAAAAGTACAATTCTAAGGCCAACATGTCCTGGATAATACAACTCAAATATTTGTGTTATGATTCCGTAACATTCAGATTCATCACTAGAATCAGATGTTCCTTTCACACAAACACCATAGTTGAACGTACTACGATCTTTTCCGTGATCTAGTGTATGGAAGTTGTATCCTCGACAAAAATACATCGGCCAAGACGTTACTTTAGTTGCTGGTCCGTGTACCAAGTCATGTAACCATAATGGATATATACTACGATTAATGTATTAGGATCAATTCTTGCATACATCCATTGCCTCATAGCATGATTATCATTACTCGAAGACATTTAGAAATTTTAAAAAATCTGCAGTCAACCAATCTAGAATTTGAATAATTTGAATAAATCTACATATTCATGAACGCTTCTAAAGAATATATACTTGCCTTAGTGTCGGCTTTTGAATAATTTAGTTGGTATCAAGAGTCTCTCGAATGGCACCTATATATCACGTAGTCAATATCAAAACCATGTACATTTTGGTAAAGTTTCATATACTTATAATTAATAGTCTTAGACAAATTAAAAATAATTTCAAAGTTGTCAATAAAAAATATTGAAAAGAAAAATAAGTACCGGAGCTGCCAAGGCCGTCGGAAAGGTGCTTCCACAGCAAAATGGAAAGTTGACAGGAATGTCCTTCCGTGTCACCGTTGATGTATCAGTTCTTGACCTAACGGTTAAACTCGAGAAGGCTGCAACCTATGACCAAATCAAGAAGGCTATTAAGTAAGCAAAGCTTTCTGTTCTACTTAAAGCTTAATCATATCTAATTGGTAGGATAAGCCTAACTGATTGAATTGTTAACAAATAAAAAATAGAGGTCAATATTTAAAAAGAAAACTGTTTCTGTTTTCGTAAATTGTAACAGTACGTACAGAAAATAATATTAAAAGAAGAAAGATGGAGTCAACTTACTTAAGAGAGTTAAACAATGAATTTTAAGAGAGATTAAGGAAGAAATTCTAACGTCTTTGTTGTGTTGTTGTGTTATGCTCTGTTTCGCGACAAGAAAAAGTCGTAAGTTTTCTGACCGGAAACAAAAAGTGGAGAAAGAGAGATTATGGGTATGTTTTTTTTTAACTTAATGATTTGCGTGGGGTATGATTCTGGAGAAAGAGATGAGAAGTTTTTTGAACTTAATAAGGAAGAAGGTACGTACGTCTCTGGTTTTATGGTTCTTGAACATTATCAATTCTTTTTTTTTTATAAAGACCTTGTACTTATCTTTATCTGTGTTAAAGGAAAACATAAGAAGAGATAAATATGTTACGTATATAGCATAGTTATTTTAATAATTATCTTTGAGAATATGTAAATATTCTTTTTGTCTAATTTCTTTGTATTTTGAGTAGAATAAAATAAAATTCATAAAATAAAAATATTAACAAACTTTCATAAATCTGAACTTTAAAAATATAGTGTACATGTTTAAATATAAATATTATATATATATATATTGTACTTAATATACTTTCCTATAAAAGAACATATAATAAAAACATATAATTATTTTCACATTTTTTGCCACGTATTATTTTTTTATAATTTTTGCAAATTAGCAATGATTCAAAATTGTTGAATGTTTCTTGCAAATTTCGCAAGATATTTGTTATTTGTTGCAAAACGTTGCAATTTAGTAATGAAAAGATGCAACATCTATAGTGGTTGCGATTTTGCAATAAATTTGTAATGAAACCGTAACAAAAATCTGCTATTGCAAAAAAATTGCAATAATCATAGCAATTTTTTAACAAAAATGGACGTTGCAATTTTTTTGTTGCAATATGACAATTTTCTTGTAGTGTGAAGAGCCAAGATCCAGGTCAAGCGGGAAGAGATACGAACCCTTGTCAAGAAACCTCCTGATCGGTTATGGGTAACTGCCTAAATAAGTTACGGGTTTATTGGATAACTGCCGAGAGCAGTTTGATCGGGTAACTACCGAGAGCAGTTAGGTCGGATAACTAACTGCCGAGTATGGACTGATTATTGTTGGAAATTGACTGCCATAATCCAATGACAATGAGTCGGTTGGTAGTATTAACTATGATCAGTGGATACAACGATTAGAAGGAGTAAGGACTGATCGGACTGGAAGAGGATTCTATCTTCACAGCCGGTTAGGTAAGATGATGTCTATCCAATCCAAGTCATGTGGGGTTGTTGGTCAATTGACTTAGGAATGCTGGGTATTGTTGAATCAACGTCAGGATCTGTTGGAATAGCTAAGGAGACAATATGGATGGTGAATGAGCCGGATATAGCCATATGTACACCGCCATCTGTTATGAAGCCCTCTTTAAAGGTTACTTAGTCAGTGGGGATGGTTGGCTGAATGACTAGAGATCAAAGAGGATGGTTCAGTGCAGGAACCAAATAATGATCCTAAAGAAGAGCATTAAGTTATTATGGACAACCATACAAGAAAGAGGAACTCAGCTCATTGAAAGGCTGATAAGCTAACCAGCTTCATGGATGTGCAAAGGTATGACTTAGCAAATACATGGATAGAATAGTATCTTGCTAGGATATTCGTGGAATGGTTTAGGGGAATGGAACCTCGAATTAGTAAGACTTGAAATGTGTCAAGGATTGATCTATAAGCCGAATGGTAGTAAGGTGAACTAACCAAAGCATAGAGGACTAGACTGTGTAAGTGCTTGATCCTAACAAGATCAAGGATGGATTAAAGATATTCCGCTGCGTAAAGATAGAATGATCACAGTAGGAAGTGATGAGGCATAGGATTGGAAATCACAGCTTAGCATCCTTCCAAAATTAGGACTGGTACACACAAACATACTCCATTGGTGGAGTCCCCGGTCGTTGATCTGACTGGGGGATAATGAAAGTGAAACCAGGAGAAATATCAAGATCCTCTAACTCTCAAGAAATCTGACCATGTTGATCCATTATTTGCCCAATCTTTCCCTTCAACTATCGATGGCCGGATTTTCTCATTGGCAAGATGTGGCTGGTATATAAAGTGTTTGTTCCAATGATGACGAATTGGGTAAATAAGATTATCCGACGGGTAGCAGATCACTTCTCCATTCTCAGAATTCCAATTGATAGTCAAGTCTTCTTCAGAATAATTCTTGATTGCCTCCTGACCTTCATCGGAGCTAAATGTCCGTTTGACATGAGAACTAATTGTCGTTGATCCAAATTGAGACAAAGATATCTCTTAAATCTCTTAGGTGAGTCTTCATTGGATCATCAACATGACTAGTCGCCAGAGACGTTCTGATTGGGACTGGAGAACGCTAATGCTTTCTCCTTCCTCGAGCATCTACGGATTAGAGGCATAATTTCGTTTGGAGAACTAACGAAGTACTGGAGTATAACGGAGGAACCGGGTGGATTCATGGTGGCAGGTCAGAAAATAAATAAAAAGCGACTAAGAGCTATAGAAAGAGAGTACCTTTCAATCCTATGAAGAAATTAATAAATAAGAGATTAGGGCTCTGCTTATAAGGATTACGCCGCCACAAAAACGGAAATGCAATTATTAGGTCTAAAACCTAAGGTGGCGCCACGATTCCAGCCATTTCCGGAGAAATGATTACACTTCTTTGGCCAAACAGGGGTCCGTTTACGAATAAACCATTGGTTAAACTATCAATGCAGAAAGATAAAAGTTGAATTCAAACTAGTCAGCATGTAAGTGCCGAGATGGATATCTCCATTTTATTTGGTGGACAGGTGCCTAGTTCTTTATTATCAAACCACACTCTTATATATTCATTGAGATTGGTTTGTCTCTCACAAATGAACCAGGGGGACTTATTGTTTGAGATGGATTCTAATCTCGAACAGAGGCCAACAACTAAGAGGGCTCTGCATTTTTCTCTTCGTCGGTTTAATTTGGCCCAGATAAATTGTCAGCCCAGCTAAATTAAGGCTAGCATGAGATCAGACTGACTTGAAGGAGAAAAGGAAAAGGGACGTGTATATAAAGGGAGAGCCAAGAGCCGAGATAAATATTCACAAACAGCCACATTCAGCACAAGAGTTCGGGTTTACATTATTCTTTTTGTTATTTCTAAATTATTCATTTTCCATACAAACTCAATCAAAAATCTCCTTGTAATCGTCTTTTGATCTATTCAGTGAACGTTTTTCAAATTAACTATCGAATTCGTGTCTACTTCCACTATGTGAAAAAATCATATTAAACACTATCCATAGTCCAAGACAGGTATTACTAGTTTATTGATTTTTTTTTCTATAAACGATTTTCGGTTGAAATATGTGAAATGATGATTCATCACCCATGAGGATGTGTAGGATATAATGACAAGTTTTCTCAAAATGAATGATGGGGAAAATAATGCTAAAATTAACGAAGAGACCAACTAGAAGTTGTACATATTTTTCCGTAGAAAAAAAAATCCAAATCCCTTACTTATTAATCAAGAAGCATTTTTAGAGAGTAACCTTAAATTAATATAATATTTACAATCATGCCATTATGCTGATGTGTCAATACCACAATTATTCTCAAGCAAAATAATAAATTGACATTCACTTACTAGATTAATTACATAAATTTCCATTAGAACTCATGTAACAGATTACACTAATATTAATATGGCCGTATGATTTCTGTTTATAATAGATTTCCATGACATTTAATGCAGAGCTATTTAATATGTGATAATCTTTTTTCATTAACACTTGAATCTTTTTTCATTAACACGTAAATCATACAATTTATTCATTTATGTGTAAAGTATATAGCTTAAAATCATACATGATATATGATTAAAATTCTGGAAAAGTTAAAAAAAAATCAAAAACTGATTAGCTCAAAATCATTTTCACTTGTGAGTCATGTATAATCGCATTCTGCATTTAATTTTCATGTATGATGCCAAAAGCATATTTAAAATTGTAATATTACATTTTATGATCTGTTTATTGATATATATCTTATATGGTTGTTTGTCTAATATCATTGGGCTTACAATCTTAAAACTACACATTGAACAGGTATTGAGAATTTAATATTTTAATATCAAAATTTGCATTAAATTTTTAAAAATAATTATAAATTACTAAGACTTTTAAAAGTCTCATTTAACTTTTTTTATCTATGATTTTTTTTTGTTATTAAAAAGATACAAATGATCATAAAACCTTATGAATAGGAAATTTCATTTAATAAATAGTTATATTAAAAATACAATAAATTCATATTAATATCATTTAAATTTAATTATATATCATATAAAATAGATAAGATGTTTGTTTAGATTATCTACTATAAATAATTGTACATAAAGAACATTAATTGTTTTCATTTATATGCCAGTGTCAATTTAATCATATACGTAATATTTAATGAATTTTAATCAATATATATTTATTATTTTATAATATGTAAAAAATGCAAATAAGTAATAATACTTAAAATATTTGTATACATAATATTCATCCCGCGCAAGACGCGGGTCTCAACCTAGTATAGTAATGAACTCAAAACTATGTTCAAATGAAAACAACCAGAAGAAAATAAACAGAAAGACTAAAATGTTTATGGGAGGAAGATGTTTAGAACGAGAGGAGAGGACTTGGAGCATCTCTAAAAGCAACTTCATTTATTAAGTTGGCAAAACTTCAAATTTGAAATTTGAAGGTGCTCCTCTCCAAAAAGAACAATTTCAAATTAAACTTTAAAAGTTTTACATTTTACACTGCAATCCTTTTTATTAATAAAAATTAAAAATTTTATTTAGAAATAGAACATATAATAAAAGTATTATACACACTACTAATTAGTAAGATAATACATTTTAATAGCATATTAGATGTATTTCAAATTAATAACTAAATCTTTTTATTTTATTTGTAGATTACGAGTTAAAAGTTGTTTAAAGCTTGTCTTTCATTAGTTTATGTAATACTTTTTTCATATAATTTTATCTTTTCATATTTTCGCTTTATAATTTGTAATGAAAAATTATAAGAACTAAAATGATAACTATAAAAGTTAACATGTTTATTAGAAAGATTGATAACTTAAAGGACTTAGAAGTATGGAATTTAAAATATAAAATTTTGAAGTTGTTTTTGGAGATACTCTTATTAACTACCTTGGAAGAGGAATATGAGATAGAAAGGGTATTGATGTAAAGAAACAGCACAATATTATAAAAGTATCAAAAAATGTTGGAGAACTCGCACGTCCAGTGACTCATTTCCCATGAGAGTTAAGATGGGAAACTATTCTTAAAATTTCCAGTCATCCAGTCTAATTTCTTTTTTTCCCATCTGATTGTATTGATTCAAAGGTGGAATAGATAGTAGCATACATAAACCGAAGAAAAACAGAGATATCTCTAGAAACTAAACCCCAACACAGGGAGAATAAAACTCAAACATGAGTACTTAAGAGAAAAACCAAGTTGAAAGCTCACTTTTTGACATAAGTGAAGTTCTAGAATACAATAAGAGAAAGGAAGGATTGAGCATCCACAATTCACCAGATGCTTACGAAGGGACATCCAGCCGACACGAGGCCAAAGAAACCAAGAAGGAAGAACCACCTGAGAAGCTTGACAACCAATTCAAGGAACAAAAAATCTGACCACCACACAACAGGGCCTAACGAAGTGAGGCCAATCTAAAGCCTTAAGATCTACCATTTTCACCGAAAATAAACCAATATCAATCGAAGAACCTCAAGACAACTCACCCTTGCTAATTAAGGACCATCAAAACCCGATTCTCCAAACTGAACTAGAACCAATTGACAAAAGTCGCAAACATTAAACGCCAATCTTAATTCCAAACCAAGGTGAATGACACCTAACCTCGGGAAACAGACACATGAACGAACCCACACATGAATTCTGTTGAAACAATCAAACATAAACCCCTTTGGAGAACAGTAGATAGAACTGAAGCGACGTCAACAAAAGCACCTACATTTCCCCCCGACAGCTACACCGCTCTGTCACCGAACCGAAATACCTGAACCTGGAACCAGGTCAAAATCTCAAAATACCCGAATGGTTCCTATATTTCTATATCCAAAATAACCAAACCGGAACCGGACCGAGAACCGAACGGATTCCCGAATATATAAAATATTAATTATATATATAATATAGCTAAAAATATATTTATAGTTTATAAATCTATTAAAAGTATCCAAAATAGTTGAAGAAAACTAAATTATTATAAAGTGTCCGAACTACGTAAAAGTATATGAAAGTATCCATATATTTTTATCTTAGATATCCAAAGTAATCTGAAATATCCAAGATTTTTATCTGAATTATCTTAATTATTTAATATTTTCCCAAAATATCTGATATTTAATCTGAACTAATCAAACCGGAACCATAATCAAATGAGAACCAATTTTTCGGGGTTCTTATTTTACTATCCGAACCGAACCATAAACTACCCGAACGGAACCAAATAGGTCAAGTAGTAAATGGATCCTCTAGCAATATCTGTGCTGTTATTAGAAGCAAGTGATTTAATGATATTTAGTAATATTAATATAAATCGCTAAATATTTATATTATTTGATTTTGGTCATATAGTTAACAAACTCATTATTACTGAACTTAAAAACTATTTTAAAATACTTTATAATCATCAAATTATCTTATCTATCATCTTATTTAATTTTAATGCAAATTAAATCTCAGTTGCGAAGTTCTCATAAATTTGATGTAAATAACTAATAAATAATTTAATAAAATGTGTATTTAGAATTATTATAGTGAATTATCTAGAAATAATTTCGTTCATTATATTATGTAGTTTATCTCTATACAAGAATTATTTAACCATTATTACTCCTTTTCTTGAGAATTATTTCTAGTTTTATTTTTTATTTTTTAGATTTAATTTAGATAAAATTAAAAATCATCGACCAAGAAAATTATAATAATCTTCATAAGATTTCACCAATAATCAAAACTTACGCAAAAGTCACTTAAGTAACTTTTCGTTTAATATATAATTTTATTTTTCTTTTATGTGTTCTTATAAACAATTTTTATATTCTTATAATATAATTTTGGAAGACATAATAAATAATGTTTTAATTTTTTTTAGAAAACTTTATAAATGATTTATAAATCATATATGGACATTATAAGAAATTAAAAATTATTGTAATATTATATATATGAATATGAACTTGTTTAACACAATATGAAATTATTTATATTATTATCTATTAAAATTATTTATTATTTACATAGTTTACAATATAAGAAAGAATTAATCAAACACTATTACTCTTTCTATAATTTTGAAAATTAGTTACCTTAAAATATGGTTTCTAATATCATTTAAAATATTTGGCAATTGATATTAATTGTTTATAAATTTATCTTTTATTTTAGATCTAATTAAAATAATTAAAAATTAAAAATCATCGACCAATCAAATTATAACAATTTTTTAAAGACTTCATCAGTGATTGACACGTAAGCAAAAGTTACTAAAGTGATTTCTCAATTAATATATATATGAGGATTGTTTATAAACTTACCTTTTATTTTAGATCTAATTAAAATAATTAAAAATTAAAAATCATCGACCAATCAAATTATAACAATTTTTTCAAAACTTCACCAGAGATTGACACATAAGCAAAAATCACTAAAGTGACTGCTCAATTAATATATAGAAGGATATGAGGATTGTTTATAAACTTACCTTTTATTTTAGATATAATTAAAATAATTAAAAATTAAAAATCATCGGCCAATCAAATTATAACAATTTTTTCAAGATTTCACCAGTGATTGACACATAAGCAAAAGTCACTAAAGTGACTGCTCAATTAATATATAGGAGGATGAGGATTGTTTATAAACTTACTTTTTATTTTTTTTTAATCGACCAATCAAATTATAACAATTTTCTCAACACTTAACCAGTGACACATAAGCAAAAGTTACTAAAGTAACTGCTCAATTAATATATTGGAGGATGGAATAGCAAAAGAACAAAGACAAATGTCTCAAGAGAACGACAAAACATACTGGTGAGTACAATATTGTCTGGGTATGTACCAAAAACATGTTTCACAAAACAAAATCCTGACCTAGAAAAATCAACATTGACACAACAAAACACTTATGATAGCACATACATTCTTCTTTCTTTATACTTTTGGCTCTAGAGATTGAGTTTATCCAGAACTTTCTTCCCGAACTTGTTGCACCTCATCAATGGTTTATTACGCTCTATATGCCTCATCAAATGGAAGCGTAATCCGTCCTGCAAACACCAAACACCATTCTCATTATCTCCCGCATAATCTTTACGCAGAAAGACCACAACATTAGACAGTGTACGGCCTTGATATTCATTACCTCACACACAAACCATGCAGTTTGAATGACATAGTTTCCAAAAGGGTCTACAAGAAGTGTATCAATATCTGCGAGCAAGTCACGTACGATCATTGTATGGTCGATATACTGTATTTTCAATAACTTCTGCACAACATGACTTCCATATTTGTTACGGGAGAGGGTCGCGTAGTTCCTGTGCAGCTGTCGCACGAGTGAAATTGTTACGTTTGGATCATTCAGCTCCAGTACATACTGCACCACGTAGTTTCTGAACGAGAACATAGTACTTTGTGAGTAAACAATGGAATATGTATGAGATAAGAATACGATGGTATGTATCGTTCATCATTTCATCTCATGTTTACCCGAAGTTGTTCACGCAGAGTCTCAAAGCATTAGCTATAATCTCACGAATCAAACGTATCTTTAGCACCTCACAACCAGTACCAAGACACTGCTGAAGCATGCAGCAGCCATATTGATCAATTGCTAACCCGAAACAGTTCTGAGCTAAAACTTCAATAAGATTCTGTAACGAACAAACAACACAATGGATAGAAAAAAGAGTGTCATATTCCAAGACTAAATTTACTTGAACCACAAGAAACAAAGTTACCAAGTTTAGACCAGCTACAGAACATACCATACAGAGACAAGAATATATTTTCATCATAACTGAATAAAACTGACACTGCAAAACTAAAGTTGCAACTTGAAACATCAAACTGATTCATTTACTTTGAGCTGATACAGTAGAGTTCTTCAACTATATGGTATATGAAAAAAAGACTGCCTTTTTAAGTAACAAAGATCAAAACTGACTCCACAGCCATAAACAAAGATTCAGCACATGGGATACTTTCTACTAACCAACTTAATATTGAGATATATGCCAATAACTAACAAAGAACCAAACATATTCAAGAATAGAAGCAGAGTAGTGTGGATGAGACGCTTACCCGATTCAGCGAGGGAGGAAACTGGTTGAAGCATTGCATAATCACATGTTTAGCACCGTTGCTCCTAGTAAATGCAAGTACACCAATGCTTACAGCTCGGACTACTCGCAGAATTTGTTCTTCGGAACGAAGACACCTCAACAGCGACTGTATCAAACGGGTTCTGATAATGACAAAACAAAAGCAAAGAAAGTTACTAAATAAAACAACACCGGTTACTACATTACAAAAAAACAAAGGATGATCATATATATATAAGGATCAGAAGTGTGTGTACCCGACAGGATCAATGCACATTTTAATAAATCCAAACTGGTGTAGAGTGATCTCATCGATAATCGCAGTGATCTGTTGAGAGCTACACTTGTGCATAAGCTTCTCAAGGACTTGAGAAGCAAAACGGTGTACCATCAACTCAGGGATGCTAGAGATAACACCGTTGAATATCACATCAATGGTCTCCTTAGAACCCGCATCGATCTTCTTCTGCAACAAAAGGCTTGAATCTGGATCCGTAGCAAGCAAAGCAATGGATCCCGTTCTCTCGTTCTCTAGCTGCAAGTAGTGATTCATCATCGGTTGCAAATCTACTTCACGCTGAGGAGGAAGAGGAAGAGGAAGAGGCCAACCCCCTCCGCCGCCATTGATCCCTTGATTTTGCAGTGACGACGACAACCGATTGGTCCAACGATTGTCAAGTAACGGATTATGCTGACCAAGGGAGAGCATAGCGAAAGAGGATTCTAGGGTTTGCACATCAACACCAGTCGGCAATCGAAACAGCTGTTCCTCGAGAGCTCTATCATGAGTGTCCCGTTGGAACTGAGAAAGTTGCAACTGAGGCGCACCTCGTCGATACATCGCCGCCTGGTTCTCCTCCGTCATCGCACGTTCCCCGTTTGAGTTGACGAGAGATAATTCCATGACTACGGATCGAGGAGGAAAATCAAAACAAAAAAAAAAAGAGAGAAATTATATCCGAGAGAAAAATAAGGAAGGAGAAAGAGACCTTTTTCTCTGGGTTTGTGGAGATTTAATACGAATGTAAATCTATATATATATATAGACAGAGAGAGAGATGATTTAAGGTATTAACTGAGAAAAGAGTGATTAAGGTAATTAAGAGAGATTTAATTTCAGAAAGATATTAAATTTAACAAAGGAAATTCTAAGAGGTTGAATAACGTTTGAACTCTTCTGTAATTCTTTCTTCTTATATGCTAACTTTGCCATGCACATTAAATATTCACGAATATATTCCAAAACGACTTAGTACAGTCAAAGTCTTAGTGCACTTCAACGGAAGACTCGCGTGGACCACACGAGTTCCCTTCTCATTGGTTAAGACATATTTTTGTTTTTGTTTCTTTTGATAATGACGTAACAAAATCTTTGATGTTGAATGATTTAGATAACTATCAAATAGACTGAAATACTATCAGTTACATATAGGTCTTAATTTATTTATTTTTTTGTATCAATAAACAACATTACTCACATTTTTTTTTTACTTTTTATGTTAAATTATTCTACCCTTAAAAGTTAAAACTATGTACAATTGCTAAAAAATTCAAAATACTATTTTTATTTTAAACATTTTACTCTTTTTCTACCTATTAATTCAACACTCGATTCAATTTTTACATTGTGGTATATATCTTACCATTTTTTGTCAACACCCATATTATTAAATCAAGTGATAGAACATTTCAATATCTTATTTTGATTCGAGAACCACTCAAAGAGAGATTAAGTTTTTTCGGAAGAACCGCTCCCTCAGACTTGATCTAAATACATGAGAAAATAGGACTTCTTAGCTTCTCGCCTCCTTTGTAAGATAGTCTCCACACACATTCCTAGACCTGGGATTTAAGGAATGTTGTAACCCGCAAAACCGTCTTATAGAAAACAAATGAGACTAATTTTAAGATAAATGTCGGACATTCTATTGGGTTAGCAATCATGTCTACCTACTCTGAGCAATATGTCTCGATACGTATCATATTTATATGCAGCATTTGTAAGCACAATATGTTCCAAAGTAATCCCTCCATTCAACATGAAGAGTCGAGAGACTTCTGCGTCAGCCTTAGAGTCCAAAACGTTCAACTCCCATTTGATCCATATGGCTCCACCCTAGTCCTTATATGGAACCATGATTGGTCCATAAGAAATCATTTAGCCTTATGGAAGGGGGTGTTGAATCAACGAGGAGAACTGATGGAACCTATATGTCCTCTTCATCTTCCTTGCGGTTATTTTTCCTCCAGCATTCTATTTTAAGAGAGTCTAGTTGGCGACTGAGGGAAACATCCTTTTTAAAAATCACTTTATCATTTCCCACCTTCCAAATGTACTGAACGATCCAATAAAGGAAAGCTATCAATACGTTGTTTTGAACAGGCCATATTATTTCTCCAAAACAAGAAATCTATGCTTTGATAAATAAAGGTACTCAGAAAGAAATCAGAAAGGGACATACAATCCAATAAAGCCCAAACCTACAAGGGCATAGGGGCATTAAAAAACAAGATGATTTATAAATTCCTATGACACTTTTGTTACTATACAAATGCGTAAAGGCTAGTCGTTTTGTCGTTGTCACCCATCATGTGAGCTTTTGCCACAAGAATTGTTTAATCTTTCCCAGATCTCAGACTCCCTCACATATGGTTTAAGCCACTGATACTTGGTTCAATTATCTGAGTCTGAATGATGTGTAGTTTGGTCATTCGTAACAAATCATACGCAAATTTAATTGAGTAAACTATGGATTGTGTGTGGTTCCATGTGTAACCATCCATGGAACATGTAGTATTAGGTCTGAAATTGAGGATCAGAGGTAATTCATCAGAGTAGAAGTAATATCGTAAGAGAGGAATAGTGTGGAGGTATGTAAGTCACTCGGTCGGAAGCCCTCAGTGGGTAGGCATATGCATCCGTAATCGCCGGTTTGTTCTGCACACTAGTGTTAAGGCATTTCCATATTTGTTTTGTAGCCTGAATTCAAGAGTGGATTTTCTACCATTATATTATGCTAGTCATAATAAGGCGATTAAACCTCATGGTCCTCCAAAAGGGCAAGATTAGGTTTCATAAAGTCCTCTTAGCAAGTAAACAATTTGGGAATTGTATTATTCTCCTTAGTTATTTTGCAAGTAACACCACAATAAAATTTTGCATGTCTAGAAAACTAAGTCCATATTGATCAGGTGGAACAAAATTTTTATCTCATGCAATCCAATTCACTTTTAATCTCTCCACAATGTCGTGTGATAGCAAGAAACACAACATAACATATGTCAAAATTACTTATGCCACATATTTTATTTGGACTTTTTGTCTCCCTTTGAAAGTCATCTTGTCGACCATGAGTTAAAAGGCCATTTAGTTGATCATGTACAATGGAGAAGACCTTCTTCTTAGAACCACAAATTTGTTCCGGTAATCCTAAATACATCTCCATACCTTCTTCTGTCATGATGCCAAGTACTTCTTTAATATATGGTTTCCAATTATGGTCCAATTTATTACCAAACACTATGAAAGATTTGGCCCGTTCGGTCTTTGTCTCGATGTCTTACCATAAGAACCTTGTACTTTTAGAATCTCCATTACATTGTTCCAACACCATTTTTTTTTTAATATAAGAGACTATCATTAGGAAAAAGAAGATGAGAGATACGGGGACTAGCCCTGATAACTAGCTCGAATAACTCGTAAATCCATGATACGATTTTGTGTTTACGTTCCTTTTAAGAGGGAAAATAGAGATTGAGTGCACAAGATAAACATAAAAGGGTACAGTGGATCTCCCTATCTTAGACCTCTTGAAGGAATAATCTTTCATCTGGATTCTCCATTAATTACCACATAGTAGAAAACCGAGGTGACAAAAACATTAATAGTTCGACCCACGTTTCCTCAAAACCCAAATAAAACATCAGAGATTTAATGAAAATCCATTTGACTCTATCATAGGCTATTGTCATGTATGTTTTAGTGGCCATGAATTATGCTCTACATATTTAATTTGTGCAAAGTGCATGAAAGTTTTATTACTCTTAACAAAATTTTGCAAGTGAGTAAACTTTTTGCCACCAAGGTAGATTATGTCTCTGAAATCAAATTCGGTAAAATATTCTTAAGTTTCTTACATAAAAGTTTCGAGATAGTCTTGTAACTCACGTTACTATGGCTAATAGATCTAACCTCGTTTATCTCTCACAGCCTCTGTTTGTTTGGGATAAGACATATATTAGGCTAGTTCAGTCTTGGGTCATATCTTCTTGATGTAAGGAAATCTTTCACCAAACGGATAATATTTTGGCGCATCACATGCCAGAATCTCTAAGAGATTCTGCTTTTCATGCCATCCAGCATTATGGCTTTGTCTAGATTTTATATCAAAGAAAAATTTTAGTTTCATGTTCTGATTGCTCGGTTGTAAGAAGGTGATTTGTAGATGGGAGACTTTAATAGTTATGTAACAGGAGAGGTATACATATCCGTTGACAAAGAGGTAGAAATGAGATCCTGAAAATAGTGGACATCCACTTTGTCTTCTCAAGGTCACTCTCTACCATCTTAATATCCTTATATTTAATGCTAATGATCCGACTTCAAGCTCATCTTTGTTTCATAAAGCCATGATGGAATTTTGTGTTTCTGTCTCATGTACGATGCAAGAGTAAACTATTTTTTGTTGCCAGAAAAGGGTGTCTTCTCTAAAAGTTAAGATAAGATGCCTCCTCAAATTATTAGATTTCTCCAATATAGTGTGGTTGTCCTCTTAAACCAAGTCAGTTTTACTTTAACTTCTTCATAAGTTCGCCAAATTTGTTGTGTTACCCTTTTCTAAGATATTATATTACGTTGGCAATAAACCACTTTATGGTGGAAATCCATGGGATGGATTTCATTAAAATGACCCAACCTGAAACAAATCTTCCTTGAATCATGGTTTTCTTACCCAAATTTTGTCAAAACTAAAAATTTTCTTTGATCTCCGAATTTGATCGGAGATGAAATAGAACTTGTCTATGATCCGAGCCCCATAGTTTGAGGAACTCAACACTAGTATGGGGAACGAGTAAGTGTCATTTTTCGTTAGTCACTGCTCTGTCAAATTTCATTTCACTGTCATATCACACATCTTCAGTTCATTCTTCTAAAGTGAATACAATTCGCTCTTGGTCATATTCTACTGAAGAAATTACACATTTATGTCATGTGTATCATGATGTTTCACAAAATCCAATCATAGGATAAACCAATCACAAAATCAGTTTTGGGAAAAAATATAAATTGAATAAAAAAATCTTTTCATAGTCGAGTAAAACAAAAAAATATCTCTACAAAATCGAATTACAACAATTCTATGTCAACCAGAATGAAAACAAAAATCCTAGTGGTGCCGCTAAACAAAAATCCTAGTGGTTCCTCATATTTCAATTATTTCTACTTCTTAAATCTATAGTAATATATTATACTAATCAGTTAAACCAAATGAAGATATTACTAGAACAAAATGACAAATACAAGAATCGATTAAACTTTGATCATGTATGGCCTATTCTTAGAGGCACTGAATTTTTTTTTCAAATCACCTCCCTAATAGAGCTGATGCACTGCAAGAAGAAGTTCAAAATGTTATGTCATCTCCAACCTTTCAAAATGAGTCATTGCCACCCCTTTGTATAAATCCATTTGATCTAAATATGCATAGTGAAGATAGCACTTTTAATTTATGTTAGAGGCTTATGGGTGTTAAAAAGGTAAAGATTAGACAACAACCTGAAGAGAATTTAAACAAATAATGGAGCAAAATGATAAGTTTATTACTAAATGTACTTCTGAGAGAAACGAAAATTCAAAAACAAAAACTTGAAATACAAAAAATGAAGCAAGAACATGAAATATTATCCGCCGGTTTGAGTTCTATTGCTGTTCCAGCATTTCTTACGTATATTGAAAACAAAAGAACAATAATTTTGAAAATAGGAGCATCGACACGCCAACATGGAAAACATGGAGAAGGTTGTCAAAGCCAATATCATGGATCTCGATATTAAACATCCCAAATTCAAGAAGAACACATTCATAGCACTTATGTTTCCTAAACTTATATTCCTACCAAATAATTTCAAGGTGAAAACTAAATATCACCAAATGATCAACAAGATTTTTCTCACTAATATCATTACATTAGTGGAAACGAGTTTCCTAAATTTTAACTTAGTGTTTAAATTTATATTATGTCGTTTAATATTTATTCTCTTGTTGCATTTAGTTTTTGTATTTGTTTGGTTTTAGTTTTGTAATCTATGTTTTAAATGTTTATTTAAAATATAATATGCATCTTTATTATAACAAACTTTCATATTAGTTTATAAATTTATATAAGTTATTAGTTAAAACTATTATTTTACATAATTAAAATTAAAAATATAAAATTATATATGATATTTTAGTTATTTACATTTTGATGTAAATGATATCACTCATTTAGTGATCACTAATTGAACAATCTTTAAAAAGAATTAGTATTGTGAAAATAAAAATGAAAAATAGAAATATACGATTTATATGTTTTAGTTATGTATTTGAACTAATTAATAATAGTAATACAACAATATTATTAAATAAAATATATACTTTTAATGTTTGGTGTGATTGATATTGTTTTTTTTTTAATACATTAATCCTAAACCGAGAAATGTTTTATGTGTTACATCAAAATAATTCGGGTGAAAAAAACGGAGTTAAACCCAAAATACCTAATTAAACCCAAAATACCTAATTAAACCGGTCAAAGAACAAAAACCCGGACGAGACGTCGCCGCGACCAGAAATAGCTCACCACCACCATCAACGCTGAGTAAGCTCCGCTGCATCGTTTCGATGCTTCTCTCCCCCATAGGTCGTGAAACCAATAAAATGAAACACTGAAACTCGATAGGAACAGCCCTCTTTCACGCGCCGACGGGGGAGAGGCAGAGGAACTAGAATGGTGGTGTCTGCTAGAGAGAAAGAGTCTGTAACTCCATTTTTTTTTATTTGACAACTTCTTGCCTTTGTTTGATGAATGAAAGATGAGCCAGAATGGTGGTGTGATGAGATGGCGTTTTGGAGTCTTGCTCTTAGATTTATCTACCTTTTAAAGGAGGATACATCTTTTTGCAATAAAAGTTTCACAATTCACATACAAAAGTGGCTGATCTAATTTGCTAGTTTAAATTTCATTGGTATAAAACTATTTATAAGGAGGGGGGGGGAGGGAGAGTGTATGCTACAAAAATTAAAACACAAGCAAAACATTTCGAAATTACATAAACAAAATCTTTAAACATAAGTTGAGGTCTTCAATCCCAACTAAAAGTAGTCCTAAGACATGTACAACCCAAAACACCAAGGAACTGCTTCTCCTGGTTTTGAACGAATGTTTGCCGATGAACAAAGCTCTCTCTAAATGTTGACATCTTCAAAGAAGGTAAGAGGAAGCTCTGGCGATACAGGCATAGTCGCAACACACTTGAACTGTGTAGGGAACCAAAATAGAGACAGAGCAAACATGTAAGTCTCAAGAACATTGTGTTCTTCACATTAAAGTCGAAATAGATTGCATAGTAGTTAACTGGTTTTACCTTATGCTGCTTGTATTTCTCTCTAACAGCTTGTAAAGCTTCTCCTTTTCTGCTCAGATACAAGTCATGTATCAAACGCACACATTCTTTGAGATCACCCGCTTTGTATCTCGTGTATTCTTCTAACATTACACTCTGTTACATTCAACAACCAGAGATTTAGTTTATTATACAAAAGTGGTGTACATATAGAATTAGAACACGAAGCACCCTTTACCCAGGGATGTTGCTTTGGACGGATGATGAATCTTGCAAGATATACAGCTGAAGCAGCCACAACAGAAGGAAGAAACTTCAAACTGTTATAGTCTAACATGCTTAGCTCAGAAAGATAGCTACAGAGAAACTCCATCTGTAAATGTGACATCTGAAACAAAGTGAAGAGTAAAAAAGCTTAGTAACTGCAAGTACTCTACAGATTTACCAAAAGGTCACAATTCAAGAAGCGCTTACTTGGAAATCTTCTTGCGCAACTCTTGTGAATCGTCTGCACAAAAAAAACCCAACATAAACAGGAGTGAGACAGTGAAGTATACACAACCATAAACTAAATGACAAACCAAGGGCATTAGACTCTAACCTTAGAAAAGTATTGCTTGTGGGGTTTCCTAATTCAAACTGAAGAGCAAGAAGTATATCAGCTTCCATCTTCACAATCTCTTGTTTAGTGTAAGTGTTGTCTGTGATGTAACAGAAGTCTTCTACATTTGGAGGAGTTATCTCTTCATACTTCCTACAAATGCGCACATATATATATATATAAGCCAAAAGAGAAAGAGATGCTAACAAACAAATACAAAAAAAAAGTGTTGCTTACGAGGCAATAAGCATAGCAGAAACTCCCAAAAGCTGAAGCTTTTGTCTATTAACAGTCTTAAGAGACAAGAATCTGTCGATGTAGGAGACAGCGAGGTAAAGAGTGTCGGAAAGAAGTTTGTACTCTTCAGCAACTTCAACTAACCAATCAACCAAAACTCCTCTCATATTAGGTGTTACATCTTTCTGCACCTTTTCAATATAATCAATCAAAGGCCTTGACTTTTCCTTCACCTGTACATATTTCACCCAGAATCAATGACTCTACTAGAATCCAGTAACTACTCAATACTATTGTCTAAATTACATTAGACACAGATCAAATTTAGAATCCAGAAAACTAGATATGCCTCAAGAATCGCTGCAAAACATGAAACCCAGATCGAGGAAGCTAACCTCTAATTGACGGAGATAATCGAAGATTCCGATAACATAAGGAGCACACGTCTGGGGATCATCAGATCTAGTGTCGATATCGGAGTTTGGTTCCTTTGGCTTTGCTGCTACTTTCTTCTTCTGCTGCTGCTTCCTGACGGGTTTTCTGGGAATATTTTTGGTTTGTTTTTGATGATTTGAGAGGTGGGGAAGCTCCCCGAGGACAACTCTTTTCTTGCTGAGACGGTTCTCGTCTATAATAGCGGCCATGGAAGCTTTTCTTTTGGTGGCTGCTCTGGTCATCCTAACGAAGTTCTCCTTATCGTCGGACATGGTTTGATTGGTAGGAGAGAGGTAGAGAGATCGAGATCAATTGGGAGAGAGAGAGGGATAAGAAAAAGGGAAGAAGCAAAGCGCCATTTCTGATAAATTTTCGAATGAAACATCCAATTGGCGCTCGCTCTATTTTTTTTCATTCTTCGTTTTTTCAAATTCTGGTTTTACGAAAATGTGGGTCGAATTTTGTTGGCGGGATGTTTCGTTCCTCAACTTTTCCCTTCCGCAAAATAACAATTTAAGCGCACTCTTAATGGGCCTCTCTCCAACAAGAACCCTGAACAATAGGGGGGATTGATTGTATTTTCTTTTCATTACGGATTGTTGATGACAACAATTAGACCCGTGCATTTGGGTCCTTGGTTAGGGTTCATGTTGAGTCTTTTTGGGTCTTTTGGGGTTTTTCAGATCCTAAACATTTAGATCTAATTGTATATCTAGAAAATTTTGGTTCGGTTCTGGGTGGGTTGCCTCGGGTTCGGGTTAGTTAGGGTAGATAATTTCTACACCTATAAAAGAATCACAATATCCAGATACTAACGGTTTCAGTTCAATTTTCGGATCTCATGAATTATTTTTAGATCTTTTTCATTTCTTCAGTTTTTATATGAAATGTTCTAGGAAACATATACTAATAAATTAATGCGGTATGGTGGAAACATTATTGTTCACTTCGTTGTCTCATGTTTGATTCCGAGGGTGCCTTTGATTTTTAAATTTTAATGAAATGTGAACTACAAACATCTGATATCAAAAGTTTTTTCTCGTATTCGATTACCGAGGGCAGGCCCGGCTCAAAAAAATTTTGGGCCCATGACGAAATGGTTAAAAAAAAAAATTTACATGTATATATGATAAGTTTAAAAAAATTGGGCCCAGTCGAAAAATAATTAGGCCCATTTATTTACAAAAATGAGACTATTTTCAATAATATTTATGCAAAAAATAATTGGGCCCTAGGCCCACGCCCCCTTGGCCACCCTCCTAAGCCGGGCCTGACCGAGGGGGCCTTTGATTTTAAATTTTTAATGAACGTGAACGGCAAACATCTCACATTGAAAGTTTGCAAGGTTGAGAAACATAAATGACTGTTGTAAATACATACACACTCTACTGTCTTGTAATACTCAAAATGTTTCCTATAAACCATGGCCCATCTTATTAATTGGGCCTAAATTAGTTAATATTTTTGTTAATAATCGGCAACTAATCTAACTGGCCAAATGCAAGGGTTATTAAAAATCAGGTCCAGTTTTATTACTCCATCCACACTAGGTTTGAGTCAGGTCCACGATATGTGGGTCCTCATAATAAGATCCAATGAGGTAAAATTAGGGTTGAGATTTTGGATATTCATGTCGGGTTCGGGTAGAATCTGATCGAGTTTGGGTTTCTCGGATAAATAGATTATATACTTAATAGATAGTTAACGGATTCCAGTTCGGATTTCGGATTGGGTACCACCGGTTTTGGATCGGTTCCGGGTATCACTTTATTATGTGAATTATATATATTTATAAAATAAATAATGTACATATAAACTGAAGTGGTCCATGTACCCGCTTTATTTATTTAAAGAAAAAATAAATTGAAATTGTGTATATATATATATATATATATATTAATAATGTGTAGTTAAATATAACAACATTGGAGTAGCCTAGTAGTATTACATATGTCACTTCACCTATCCAACTCGGGTTCGATCCTCGAGAGATAAAAATATATATTTAAGCATAGATTTCGGTTTACATGGGTACCCGTTCGGTTTCAGGAAAAAACCAAAATTGAACCGGTACACATGGATAATCAACACTAATACTCATCGAATAAATTGATTAGGACGAAAACCAAACCGAACCTATCCATTTCGGGTTGAATCCAGTTCAAATAAATGGTTCCGGTTAAAGTCCCAGCCCTAGGTAAAATAACAGTACCTGACTTGGATTTTTTTGGGTCCGCTCCTGTTCGGGTCCGGGTTAAATGCTAAGGCTAACGAGAATTATTCGATAACAATAATCATTAGACAATTCCAAACCTTTAAAAATAACAACTTTTTTGTAACAAAAATTATAGACAAACTTCCATTTAAAAATCAAATTATATAATAATGAAAATTAAGATTGAACAAAACTCCTAAATAACACATTTTTAGTTTAGTTCCTTAAATAGCCTTCCAAGATCAAAGTGACCAAATTATGTTTCATTTAAGAGGTAAATGACAATTATACTTTTATTTATCATTTTAATTGATTATTTATTAAATATACAACATAAATAAATATTAAAAATTAAAATAAAAAATAAATATTTTTGTGGAATTTATTTTTGAAAACTTTCTTTTGAATTTCTTTCTTCAATTTTTTGTCTTGGAATTTTTTTCTAGGAAACATTTTTTCTTAAAAAAGGTTGAGAAGACCTACCTGAATAAATATAATATCTTCATAAATTTGTAAACTTTTTTTTTCACGAATTCAGGACCACCTTCATAAATGTCTGATTAAATTTCTTGAATGTCACTTATATGTATATTTAGGAAAGTCTTCCTAAATGTGTATGACATCTTCTTGAATATGACTTATATGTATATTTAAATATGTATAATATCTTTATAAAATTTAACTACAAATTTCTGGAAGATCTTCCTAAAACTTTATGAAAATGTTATACATATTCAAGAATATTTTACTAGATATACATATAATTAAAAATCAGTAAGATATTCACATATATATATATATATATATATATATATATATATATATAAACATATTTTTTAAATGTATATTTCAAAACGTATACTTTTAAATATATATATATATATTCATGATGGTTTTCTTAAATATACGTTTAAAAATATGTATTTAAATACACATCTCAAAGTTTTCCTATATTTTATCAAGATAATATACATCTATATCACTATCTTATGAAATTTTAAGAATAAATTTCACTTATTTAGTAATGTTTTTCTATATAAGCATAGAACTCAAGTTCAGTAATATATAAGACACATTCAAGAAGGTATTCCTAAATTATTTGAAAGAAAATTCATACAAAAATTTCAAAAAAAAGGCTAAATTATTTTTTTGAAAGAAAAAGTTTGCAAACAAAAAATTTCCAATACTTTTTATTTAAGTATTTATTATTTAGTATTTATAGAAAGGAATATCATTGTCATTTACCCCTTTAGTTAAATAAATTTTGGTCACTTTGATCATTCTAAGCTAGTTTTTGAACAAAAACATGGTTTGGTTCTATTTAAGACCATTTATTATAATTAAAAAAATATATGCAGAAAATAGCCTAAAATATTTTTTTCTCAAAAAAACTTCAAGAACAAATGGTCAAAATATGTTTCATTAAAGAAAAAGACACATATACTCCTATCGTCAATTGGTCAAAAATTATAATTTAGTTTAATTTTTGAGGGGAGGGAGGGGGAAGGTGGGGTTTATGGTTTGAGGATTAAGGGTTAATGGTATAGAACTTAGGATTTAGGGTATGAATTTTAAAATAATAGTTTTTAAAAATATATTAAAATATTTATTTATATTAAATGTATTACTCAATAAAGATACCTTTTCTCTTTTCTCTTAATGAAATTTTTGTGAACTATTTTGGTCATAAATGTTTTAAAGTATTTTTAGGAGATTTTTTTTTGACATCATGACGACTATTCTATTACTCAAACTTGAGGTGGTCTGGGTAACCAAACCGAAATAGAATAACCAATAAAGCAGAGCTTTTATGAAAAGATCTCGCAGTCTTAGCTAAAGAATCTGAAACTCCATTTTGTGCCCTTGGATAATAAAACATATCAAAATATGAAAAGCTTATCTGTAACGTCTGAAGACCCTCTATTTCTAGGAGATTTATAGCCATATATGAATACATTTGACATTTTATAAATGACACACATTGTATTTATAACAAATTTATCATTTTTATCCAGTTTAAAAGGAGCCAGTTCTCTATTATTTTTATCAAGTTTTTGTGGATTGCAAGCTTGACCTTTGGTTTATGTAGTCTCTTTAATCCCTTTGCTTTCCGACGGTCAAGATTGGGGGAGGGAATTAGAGAGAATAAAGGAAAGGAGAGGTTGAAGCCGAAGCTATCAAGACGAGGCTGATCATCTCCATGTAAAAGAGAAATAGGAGGAGAGTCAAGACCGCAATCATCATGACATGGCCAAAGACTACCCAAGATTGTTCAAATTAAAGAATATGGTGTGCATTTAAAACTGAAGAATCCTTTGATCAAATCATGCCTCGGCCAAAAATTGATCCAGAAGTTGTATTCATGGTTTCCAAGCTTTACATGTTCCCTTGTCAAGCTTCAGGGAGAGTATTAACATGAAAATGAATACACATTCTAGAAAATGATGCTCTCTTGAATGTTCATTATTTACTCTCCTAGGAAATAATGATCATTGCATGTTCAACATTTACTCTCCTAGGAAATGATGATCTCTTGCATGTTGAACATTTACTCTCTTAGGAAATGATAGTCTATGCATATTCAGCAATTATTTTACTCTTACAAGAGTTATTGCATATATTTTCTTTTGTTGTAATGCCTATTTAAAGGCTATAGCTTTTCTCTTGTAATATAACCTGAATGGGCAAGAATACAAAAATTTCTCTCATTAATTTTGTGGCATCTCTTCTCTCTTTACTTGTGCTTAATAAATGTTCACAATGTAGAATTCTTGAGGATCACGGTTCAGTAGCTGCCTTATCGCAGCCTCATACTTGTCTAAACACTTTCTAAACTCTTCATATTTTTTTCTTAATCTCTAGCTTGCTAATTCTAATTCCTTTTCATGTTTGGTACACTCACTCATTGTGTTGTGTTATTTCAAAAGGATTAGTGTCAAAATAGAGTGTTATCTCCTCCGTATAATTGATTAACTCTCTTATTTTCTGGGCTATATAGGGAGCTAATTGTGAGGATTTTTTCCTTTTGTCTCTTGATATTCCTCTCTGTCTCACTCGACCTGAGTCTCATCTATTCTTACATCTTTGGCTCTACTCTGATTCTTATCAAAATTCTAACATTGGTGAACTCTCAGTTCCCACAGACGTAAGAACATAATGCAAGATGACAGTAACATATATGTCTTGGAAACTCTCGGTTTCCATAGATCCCAGAACAGACAGACGTCAGTATAGCTATGCCTTGGCAAACCCTCTTGGTTAACACGGTCATATTATCATAGTCACATGAACGCTTCAACAAACCCAGTTGATTCCCAAAGGCGCCATGTCCAACAGATACTCAGACGCTCATCTAGCCTAATAACTCCAAGTCATTGAGCAGTCATCTTACGATCCAGCTAAGTCTTAGTAAGCATCACAGCCATAAGCAACTAGACTGATACACTCATGGAAGGAACTGATCGTACTTCTACCATACAATATGACTACAAATCATCATCTATAGTATATGGAACTTCTGAGTAGTTTCTTGATCACCAAACTAGTCTTTGGTAAGTACCCCTGACTTCTGATCTCTTTTCCGATAATCTTAACTCTCGGACCGCGCAAGCCTACGTCAACAATTGAGCCTAGTCATCTTGACAATTCATTTGTCTTATTATCTTTATATCCAGATTTGCTTACAATCCCACTTCTTTTATGTAAGACTTATTCGGATTTTCAAATCCCTTCATGGAACTCGTGGTTCCAATTCTCGGACCAGCTTGTACATCTCTTTGAAAATCTTAAAGTCCATCTAACCATTATCAACATAACCATACTAGTAAATGTAAGTTATCTCTAACTTAACATTACAGCTTCAGTGCCTTAGTCATTTATCCTTAGACTCTTCTGTGGACGACTTTTCCATCTTACTTTCCTGATATCTTGGTTTAGTGAGATAATCTCTCCGCATTTTGTTTACTTAAGCACACTTGCTCCCAGAAATATCAATTCCTTTGGTGAAACAACAGATTCACTTTTGGACATCTTGTCCAAATTCAGATTCAGAATCATCAGCGCTTTGATGCCACATTCGACCTCATCGGTCCTTGACAATCCATTGCCTTACTAATTAGTCATTTCCAAATCTCCTTATGGTTTCCTTGAACCGCTTGATTCTTCTTGACTTCAGTATGCTCAATGCTCCTTAATATTCAGAAAACCCATAGTTTATCCTTCCCATTTCTTCACTTCAGATTCCAGATCCATTGACTTGTACGGACATCCCACTGAATCAATAACTTAGCTCAAATTTTGAATAACACACTTGGTTATTCCAGCACATCTTAAAAATCAACCCAATCATTCTCCAAATGAACTTACTCCAGTTTCTTTTCCAGACAAACTTCTAAGTTACAACTCGCCCATACAAGTGTAACTTCAACTTCATCACTCAAGACCAAGTCTTTCAATCAGAACATATGCTTCTCTTTAGTATTATGCGCGTCCACTCGGTTTAGACAATTTGTTTGTTTTTTTCTTAAGTCTTTGTCTTAGAACCGTAATCGCTCTGATAAAATTTGAAGGGTGCCGGCCTGGTTTTCCTTACAACCAGTATACCTTGGGTTGCCTTCCTCGACCAAATATAGTCCTTACCTGATTCTTCCTTGTTCTTATCACTTTTATCTATATTTTCTTAATGAGGTTAAGTTCAGTACACAATGTTCACTAAGTCTAATCCACCAACTTAGAAAATTACTTACAATCGCAATATAAATAAACATGTATCTTATTCTTACGGTTAGTTGGATCCTAGCTTGACTACTCATCCATCCGTATAATCCATCCACTCCTTCATCATGCCTCCTTATTCTACTAGCTCGATCAAGACTTAACTGAATCCCCTTGTTCCTATGTAACTCAACCAAACATCCCCACATGGCCAAGTAAACAAAGAGAGACAGCTTGATCTTCAATCCAGCCATCCAGACAGTATGCTAGCTATGCTAACGCTTATCAATCATTCACTAATCAGCTCTTGATCAGCAAGTACAACACTCAGCCCAATGCGGCCCTTGATCCAGTCAATAACTTCTCGGGGTTTGAAGAAGATTGCGCACACTCGACCATCTCCATCCAGTTCAATCCTTTCTCAATCTCGAGATGAAGCTCAATAAGAACATGCATCATGGATCTTGATCCATCATAACTCCACTTGACTGAATCGATCAGTCCACCATTCACGAACACATCGCCTAGAAGATCATTGTTTACATACCCAGCTGAAAGTCCCACTCTCGACTCTGAATCAGTCACACTCGGTTAGACAAATCCTTCACTCCCACCATGTTATGACTTACTAGTCTTTAGCATCATCCCTGAATACTCACACACCCATCCAGTGACTCGATCTAGTAGATACCTGATATGCTCAAATTAACTCTAGAGCAACTTTGCTCTCTCAAATAGGAGGTCCAATTGTAGTACTTAGGGATCAAACCCACATGAAGCGTGAGCACACAATAAACTCAATACAATCATGATTAAGCTAGGAAAATATATTTAAAGCAGTAAAAAAGCAAAGCATCTGATTGATTGGTTAATAAATAGCTAGATCTAGGGTTTTTAGGCAATCATGATTATAATGGATAGAAGGTAAGGGGTTTTCACTCTTAGGACTCGAATTAATAAGAAAATATTGATACATACTGGATATCAGGATGGTAAGATGGATGATGGAAGCTTGAATGGATCGACCAAATATATGATCGGGTGGGCGATATGGATGGAATGCAAGTTGTAAACCTTAAACAAATGAAAAGCAAATGAGATGCAAATGCTAGTATGATAAAAAAGCTAAATAAAGATAAATAGGATTGGATTAGGCTGATGGTCGTGTGACACTCTCAGCCTAATCAGTTGATGATCGATATGGATTGAGATGGTGCTTTGCTTGCTGGATGTATATCACTCTCAAGCTTGGCAAAGGAATGGAATGGAAGTGATGGTGGATTGAGGACGCCAAAAGAATCTATGGACAGGAGCCTTGATAAGTCAAAATGCTCTGGAGTTGATTCTCACAAATTCTAAAGACTTAAGACAATAGTTTTTACAAAACTAAAAATACTGAATAATTCTTATTACTTCAAAGATGGGTTGTTTTAAAATGGTGGAAGACTGGAGCTTATAAAGAATAAAATAGGGGACTATAGATAAGAACAAAAAGTCATATACAAGACAAGGAAAGAAGATAACTTGAAAATAAAGTTTGGTCTTCAAAGGAGTGATCTCGGGAGATATTATTACTGTTGGAGATGATTTGCTTGGCCATAAACGGGGAACTTGATTCCCTTTGAATCTGGAAGGTTTGGGAGAATATGAGAGCTTCCTGGGAGCCTTCTTTATGGGTTGTAGGGTCTTGAAGTCGTGCATAAACTCAAGAAGTAGCTGCTGGACCTTTAATTGCCAAGGCTCCAAATTAGGTAAGTTGAGGTTAATGAGGATTCTCCTAATCCTCTGGGTTCTGGTGCAGATTAGGACGTCTTGGATACCTTATGAATGGATAATAGTGTCTCCTGGCTTCCAAGGAAAGGTTTGGTTTGAGCCAAATCAAATTGGTTGGAAATTTTCCTCAATTGATGTCGGTTTGGCCGGTTTTGGAAATTGATTGCATCTTAGTTTTCCCATGCCCAATTCTTATTATTTTGGTCACTATAGAAATATAATAATCCCCTTTTGAATCACATGATTAATTCTGGAGAAGTCCCCTTCATGGTTAAGCTGAAATCCACTTCTAAGGGTTGAGACTCACAATTGGATGGGCTGAGAAACCTCCAGTTTGTAAAATCCATAGCTTCTAGTTTCGTAAAGCTTTTCTTGAAATTAAAAACCTAAGTGCTTCCTTGATGAGTAATACATCTTCTAAAATTTGTTTCACTCCAAAACACCTTCTTGTTGTTGAGATATTCGCTTGGACAGAACCTCTATCGCTGGAACCTCTAAACTGGTCGGTATGGACAGCTTGATGAGACTCTGGTCGAGCTGCTGGTTTGATGGCCGCATCATTCCCTCCATCTTGTAAAGGTTTTGACCTCAAAACTGGATAACCTGAACCAAGATAGAGAAAGTCAGCTTTCATTCTCTTTTGAGATTCCATTGTCTTACCTCGGTATTGTTTCGGTTTGGGGATGGATTGTGCATCTGGTGGCTCTTCTTTGAAAAGATGGGAAATGATCACGCCTCTATCCTGGAAATGGTCATTGAATCTCTTCTGGAGTTTATGGTCATTCACACTTTTGGTAGCCTTGTTTTTGACCATCATTGGAGTTGATTCTCCAAGCAACAAAAGAGTATCCGGTGGGATTTCTTTGAAGCTTTCTTCTTTGCAACCTGAAAATTTTGCAACATTCTGGAAAAAGACCAAGTGAATTATATCTGATACTCGAGTTTCATGAAGAGGATGTGTTATGGTCGAATCTACCTTAGTTGCATTAGCATGATGAAGAATGACATTCTTCTTTGGACAAGTTTGGTTAGATGGCGGCCTTTCTTGCAACTTTTTACCTTAGTTGGTACGATCACCTTCTTGTGATACATCAGTTTGTTTTTTATGTTCTTCTTGAATTATCCCTGGATAAAAATATCTTGGCAAATACAAATGTATTATAACAAAATAAAGGGATTTATAAACTGATAAAAACATTGAACAATACCCTTTGTGGCAGTAAGAACATCTAGCCCTTTGTTTGCCTTGTACTCACCTAGGTTTCCTGTAATAGTTTCACTTTTCCTTGGAAAACACAAGTGCATTAATCTTGTCATGGACTTAATAATATCATGATGATCTAGAGTGAAAGTTACCTCAGGTTTTGGCACTTGAACAATCCTTTGTTCAGATTTTAGTTTCCATTTGTGGTGTGAATTTTGATTGAGCTCATGTTCTGGTTCGGCCCTTGGAACTTCAGTAAGCATATGGCTCTCATGGTATTCCTATACCAAGAATATACACGTTTAAACCAGTATCTAAAGGTGGTGTTAGACACTTACCTTGGTGAGATACTTTTATGACTGGTTTTGCTTCTTTAAGCAACATGGACTGCAATGTGTCTTGAGCCATCTTCTGGTCCATCACAAGGACTACGTTTGGTGGCTCCTCTCCCTTGAGTTTCTGTGCCTCAGTGCCTGTTACAAGACCTATTGAAAAAGACAAATGCATGACACTAGAACTGGGAACCAATAAACCAGTTTGAAATAAAGTATCACTCATTTTAGATAATTCAGTTTTATCTTCTTATGAAGTTTCTTTCAATACTTTCTCATCTGGACAAGTTACAGCACGGTGTTCTTTTCTATGAAACTTATAATTAGCCTGCTTCTCAAAATTAGAGTAAGAAGACTTACCTTGGAATTTTCTGGTCGGATTGGACAACATGTATGTCCCTGAATTGGCCTCCTTAGGCAACATGCATCGCTTTGCGCATTGAGCTTCCTTCTGCTCCATTGGAAGGCTTGCTCCTGGGGTGTCATCTCTGTGGGATATATGCTCCTTAAGATATGTAATAACACTCTTGGACAAATACAACTGCATCATACAAGTGGTAGATGATTCATCAACCAAATTATCAAGTGTAAAACTTACCTTAGCCTTTACTTGCATAGTACTTTGTTCTGGTTTTTCTTTGGTCCTGATCAAAGTGTTTTGGCCAACACTTTTAATCATATCCCTAGATTTTGGCATTTCAATTTTATGGTCTAAGCAATGGACAATGGCGTGCCCTTGGTTTGGCCGAAAGTTTTCTTGTTGAGGGAAGACTCTTTGACCTTCTTGTACCATAACTTTCCTTGCTTCTTTGGAACCATGAGTTGGATACCTCCTTGGGTATAGTTTTTGGATTTCAGAACTTGTAAAATCTGGTGCAAACTCATGCCTCATGACTTCCTTAAAGGCTCTCCACGTTTTGATAGTTGGCTCCTTGTAAAACCTTCTATCATCTTCTTCTCTTACCCCCATTTAAAAGCATCATCCTTTAGTTGATCAATGGCATAAGATAACCTCTACTCTTTCTGGATGTTGTTGTAATGAAACCATTCATCAAGGTTTATTTCCCACCTTAGATAACCTATTTTCCCTAAAAAAGCAAAGAGTTGAACTTTATCAGCAACATCATTATAATCAAACCGAGAATTAACAACAAGATGGTTGTGGGTTTTAAAATTTGGATGTGGCTTGACCTTGAAGGATCTGGTGGCTTGATCTTAACATAGTAAGCCTCTGGTGCTTCTACAAATCTACTTTCTCCTTTCTTTGGCCTTGTGCCTTAGTTGTTTTCTCTAGCTGAGAAATCTTATCATTAAGCTCTTGTAAAGCTGCCAACTGCTGGTTCAAGGTGGCCACTATGGTTTGGCCGTGTGCTTCCTCTCTTATTTCTTCCTGAAAACACTCTATAATATCATTTGAAATTTATGGGAAGTGTTGGTTGAGAAAACAAAACAAATGAAACAATGAAACTTATACTAAACCGAGAAATGCAATTATGAACCAAAATGAAATAAACTATGCAAAAAAAAAAATTTCTTTTTGGTTTTCTGGATGTAATCTCGAAATTAAACAATGTGAAATGAAAATAAACAATATGGAAAGAGAAACGAAATTCAAAACTAACAATGATATTTTTTGAGTTTTTCTTGTTATGCCAATGCAAATAACCGAAAATGAAAAAAATTAAGTATGCTTGGACCAAAATGATATAAACTAAGTTAAATGACTTATTTTTGTTTTTAAATGCAAGATATGATATGCACAAAATTTAAATGATTCAAAGCTATCTCTTTTTTTTAATGCAAGATTTAAGCAAGAAACAAATATGGAATGCAATTTTTCTTGCACTTTTCTTAATGGAAAGGAAATAACTAAATAAATGCAAACACATTTTTTATTTTCTTTTTATGACTAAACTGAATCAAACTAAACAAAAAGTCGTCTCTTACCTCACTCTTTTTCTGATTTTCATTTTATGATGAACAAAGAACACAAATATGCAAAAACTATTTTTTATGGTTTTTTTCGATTTAGTGATGAAAAATGCTTAAAAATACGATGCAAGGATAAAATGGACCTGATTCAGGAGCTTTGGACTCTGATACCAAATGATACATGCTGGAAATCAGGATGGTAAGATGGATGATGGAAGCTTGAATGGATCGACCAAATATATGATCGGGTGGGAGATATGGATGGAATGCAAGTTGTAAACCTGAAACAAATGAAAAAAATGAGATGCAAATGCTAGTATGATAAAACAAGATAAATAGGATGGAATTAGGCTGCTGGTCGTGTGACAATCTCAGTTTAATCAGTTGATGATCGATATGGATTGAGATGGTGCTTTGCTTGCTGGGTGTGTATCACTCTCAAGCTTGGAAAACAAATGGGATGGAAGTGATGGTGGATTGAGGACGCCACAAGATTCTATGGAAAAGAGCCTTGATAAGTCAAGATGCTCTGGAGCTGATTCTCACAAACTCTAAAGCTTAAGACAATAGTTTTGACAAAACTAGAAAAACTTAATTCTTTTTACAATGGTGGATGACTGGAGATTATAGAGACTCAACTAGGGGACTATATACAAGACCAAACGGTCATATACAAGACAAGGAAAGATAATAACTTGAAAATAAAGCTTGGTCTTCAAAGGAGTGATCTTGGGAGATATTATGGATGTTGGAGATAATTTGCTTAGCCATAAATGGGAAACTCGATTCCTTTTAAATCTGGACTGTTTAGGAGGATATGAGAGCTTCCTCGGAAACTTCTTGAATGGTTGGATTGTCCTGAAGTCTTGCATAAACTCAAGAAGTAGCTGTTGGACTTTTAATTACCAAGGCTCCAAATTAGGCAAGTTGAGGTTAATGAGAATTCTCCTAATCCTCTGAGTGTGGTGAAGCTTAGGACGTCTTGAATACCTTATGGATGGATATGAGTGTGTCCTGGCTTCCAAAGAAAGGTTTGGTTCAAGCCAAATCGAATTGGTTGGAAAGTTTCCAAATTGATGTCGGTTTGGCCGGTTTTTGGAAATTGATTGCATCTTGGTTTTTCCATGACCAATTCTTTTTATTTCGGTCATTATAGAAGGCTAATAATCCCGTATTGAATCCCATGATTAATTCTGGAGAAGGCTGCTTCATGGTTAAGATGAAATCCACTTATAAGGGCTGAGACTCGCGACTGGATAGGCTGGAAAACCTCCACTTTGTAAAATCCATAACTTCTTGGTTCGTAAATATTTTCTTCAAATTACAAGTCTAAGTGATTCCTTGATGACTAATACTTCTTCTAAAATTGGTTTTACTTCAAAAAACCTTCTGGTTGTTGATATATTTGCGTTGCACTGAACCTCTGTCGCTCGAACCTCTAAACTAGTCGGTATGGACAGTTTGGTGAGACTATGGTCGAGCTGCTGGTTTGATGGCTGCATCATAGATATCAAGTATTTTATCTATCATATGGCTTAAGTCTTTGTTCCAACTCTTGTTGTGAACTCGGAATTAAACGTCGATCGATGCCACTGAGTTAGCGTCGATCGATGCTCACATGAGTCAAGCATTACGACCTAATGATTAGTTCAATAGAATTTCTAGACCAACTCTCGTATGTATCTAGCAACCTAGCTCAATATTATTAATTCATGTAATGATCCTCCTCTAGCTGTTGTCAAATATCTTAAGTTCAAGGTTCTAGTTAGATACTCTAGAACACAAACAATAAGCACAATTCTATTGATAGATCTAATAATAACCCTAGTAATTCTATTGTTTGGCTAATCCATCAGTACCATTAATAACCCTAAATCTAACAAGAGATCCACTTAAACATGATCAAAGAAACATAAACCATAGATGAATAGAATAAATATAAACCAATAATAAAGAACCAAAGGAGTTTCAAGAGGAATCTGAAGGAGTTCCTCCATTCTCTCCTAACCCTAGAACTATGAATAAAAGGAAGTTTAGACAACTTGTAGGATAAACAATGCTTAGAAACATATAAATAGGGTTTAAAATCTGTTAGGGGCATTCTGGTAATTTATGATGGCTTCTAGGCTTAAATCGGTCATAAAATAGACTCGTCCTATGTTCTCGCATCACCGGAAATCAACACCAAGGGTTTTCTATCGGCCGACATTCCTCATCTCCTCGACAGCTTCCTCTCGCAAGGCAGACATACCACTCTCCAGTAAAACATGTATAACTTTGGCTCTAAATTGACCTCAAATTGGTGGAATTGGAAAGATAACATATTGTGTGTAAAATTGTCAGCCCAATCGAACTGTGAGAAGATCTCCATCCATAGATAAATTTCTGATGCGTCTGCGCAGTTCTGCATCTCAAAAAGCTCTAGAATCATCAAAGTTCTCCAAAATGTACTTGAACCTGAAAACACTCAAAAACAACCTCAGAAAAACATAATAGACTCTAAATAGGGCCTATAAAATGGTCTAAAAATGATAAATATTGGCATCTATCAACTCCTCCAGACTTAATCTTTTGCTTGTCCACAAGCGAAACAAGGGTAAACCTGTGGAAGAAGTTTGAAAACACAAGGAATCAAAAAATCTATAGCTTATCATTATCACCTCTAATATGTTCCAACCACATCAAATAAATGCTAATATTATAGGAACTTTATATACCTTATCCTAGTATAGCAACCAACTCATTTATACCAGCAGCTTAGTAAATACTAGTCTTACTCACATCTCCACTAGCCTCATTTCTTGCATAAAATAAAAGTGCAGGTTTTAGTATCGATCAAAGGACACATGGACTCTTAGTCACGAAAATATCTAAACACAAAGGCAGTCTTCTCTGATCTCTTTCGTCCCTCTTTTCTCTCTTTTCCATAACTTTTTATACCTCAAATCCAATGATCAATGATGCTGATTCAGACCATCATCTTGCCATTTCTATTCCTTTTTTCTCTCTCTCTTTTTTTTTTTAATTTGACAAAGTGTAGGCGAATTGTAGGTCATCGGTAATGTACCTACCCATCGCTTCCAATGATGTGTGATCATTCCTTTGAATTAGAATAGTGGGGTCATTGGTAATATACCTACCCCTCTGCATCTCAGGAAATCATCTCAATGTTTTCTTTTCTAGATGCTGAAGAGAGAGAAGGAAAACACATAGAATTTCACCTTCCAGACTTGCAGTAGGACTCCGACCCAGTGTATGTCAAACTTCAAAGCAAGCAAATAAGTCAAATTAGGTTGGAGATCAGCTTCGGTTCCTCCAAACTTTCTAAGCAATTGTGATATAATGGCATGATGATCCACTTTAGTATCTCTAGTACTCTCCGCAATCAATAAGTCTAAGAATGGTGCTATATAGTGGTTAGACAATAAGTAAAAAATTAAATATGATCATAATCCCCTTTTTGACTCTATCAAAATTCAATAAAAACACATAAAAATAAAGATCAAAATAAAACACAATATCAGTAATACCTCCCCCAGAATTAAACAAAATTGTTCCTCGTGTTATACAGTCTAAAATTGGTGGGAAAATAAATCATAAGGATACAATTTAACAAGAAAAACAATATACCTGCTCGCTGGATATGATTTTGATCGGCACAGTGTAAGTAGCGATTGTTACTCTTGATGCTCTGTCGATCAACGCCGGCCAGCCATCGATCGATGTTTAGTGCATAATTCATCTTCCTAGGTTATCTTCTTCTTCTTCTTCTTTTTTTTTGATGTACAGTCTGCTGCTACAGTGTTGATCGATGACGCTGCTACAGTGTCACTCGACATTGTTCATTGATTTTTTTAGCCTGAAATAAAACAAATATGGAAATTAGTAATAAACGAAAACCAAATAAAAACTTACCTAACAGTGGGTTGCCTTCCACTTAACGCTTATTTTTTGTCATTAGCTTGACATTTGGAGATCTGATTCAGTCCATATGAGAGTGAGAGCTTGCTCCAAAACCAGTCTCAATGTCTTGTTTCTTCAGATTCATCACACTTTTGTTTATCATCTCAAAAATAAGGAGTGCTTGAAGCTTTATAAATGGTTGTGAGAAGCATCTTCTGCGCATTCTCTATTTGACACCATCTGAGACGTGAGGAATCAATGATAACTAAGGACCACCCTTGGTCCTTTTCCCCTTCTTCAATTTCCTCCTATTCTTTCTGCTATTTCCCCCAGACTTGGTTGTTTCTGTCTCTGGGTGTTGAGATACCCGAGGGGTGTCGATCGACAGAGAGGGTGAAGTGTCGATCGACACTAGGCCCGAAGAGAATTTCTTGACATCATCTTCCAGACCTGATTTTTCCTTAAAAACAGCTACATGGAGAGAATCTTCTACTATCCCAATGCAGTATCCCAAATGCTCACTTATGTCGGGTGGAATAGGTAGTTCTATTTCAAAAAGTGCGCTGGGAACAACAAACTTCACAGGGCCATGTATCCTCTTTACTCTTTTGTGAAAACCAGCAGCTTTGCGCAGATAGGTGGTCTCAGATGTTCGTGGACAGCAAGGTGTGAGGCCTTAGACCTGTGCATTCTCTCCTCAACTGGTCCAGCTCAATTATGTAACATGGCAGTTCGTGTAACCAAGAGTGTCGATCAATATCATCAGGTGGGTGGCGATCAATGCAATCGGGTGGCTGGCGATCGATGTTATCCGGTGGGTGGTGATTGATGCTAGTTTTTGCTGAAGTCTCCAGATCTCTTCCCAAAGTGTGCTGATCGTCATCAAGCTTCTGCTCCGAATCCTGACCCAAATCTTCAGGTTGTGCTTCATCCAATTGCTTCAAGAAATCCGCTAGCTCCAAGAAATCTTCCATAGTGATCTCTTTATCATAATCCAAATATTCAAGCTGTTCTCCATCCTCTAGCTCTAAGAAATCTTCCATGGTGATTTCTCTGTCTCCATCTAGGAAAATATAACAACTCCATACATCGGTGCTCTTTAGTGTCGAGTCTGTAATGTCTTGTGGACAAATAGATCTTTCTTGGATTATAAGTGGTATCAACTGACATTAAGGGCTGGTGTCGATCGATGTTGAGGTCTTAGTGTCGATCGACGCTGAGTTATTTGTGTCGATTGATGCTGAGGTAGGATCACTAATATCAGCTTCTTCTGCTCTGCTCGGCTCAGATCCATGACGTTCATCACCCTTTGCCATATTGTTGTTGACCATCTGTCCTATGTTCAGTTCGTCCCTCGTCTTCTGCCAACCTTCAAGCATCATGTCCCACTTATCATTAAGATCTCTTTCTCGAGTAGCTTCAGCATCATCAAGAAATTTGTAGAGGAAAGCTCTTTCAATGTCCTCCCAGCAGGTTAGAGATCCTGCCTGTAGTTGACTAAACCAACTAGAGTGCATGCATTCCCATAGAGAGTATGGGGAAAAAATCTTGCAGAGTATGTATTCTTTAGAGTATTCACACAAATCAGCACTCACGATTTCACCCGTAAAAACTTTGATGTGTTTTGTGGGATCTTCGTAAGGAAAACCCTGAAAAAGATGCTGACCTAACCAATTGTTCCAGTCGGGGTGCAGCTCAAAGTCATCCTCTCCAGCAGCAACAATTGCATCAGAGACTACGGCCTCCTGTGTATAAATTAGTTGTCCTGCACTGTTGTGAGCGTGACCTTCTTCGTCTCGCAAAATCCCATTCACATCAAAACTCAGTATGAGTACCTTGACCTTCTATGTCTTTCCGCAAGTATTGTCGATCGATGCTTGGTTCACGCTGTCGATCGCTTCTGCTTGGAGGGTGTCGATTCATACTTCGATCGTAGACTTATGGATCGTGCGTGAATTAGTAGGCTCCTTCTTTGAAGACCCAAAAACTCTCCTCTCATTGCTTCATGGTACTAAGATGTATGTAACTGAAACACAAGATTTTTTTAATGTAAGTAAACTAAAATAGAAAAATAACCTAGTCAAACAAATTGAGTATAATGGCAAATCTCCGTTCCCCTCTCCCCGGCAACGGCGCAAAATTTGATATGCTCAAATTAACCCTAGAACAACTTTACTCTCTCAAATAAGAGGTCAAGTTATAGTACTTAGGGATCAAATCCACAGGGAGGGTGGACACATAATAAATTCAGTACAGTCTCAATTAAGCTAGACAAATAGATTTAAAGCAACAAATAAAACAAAGTAGTTGATTAATTGATTGGTTTGTAGGCAATAATAATAAATAGCTAGATCTATGGTTTCAGGCAATTAGGGTTATAGTGGATAGAAGCTAAGGGGTTTTCAATCATAGAACTTGAATTAATAAGCAAAGATATCAAGGACTTTACCTATCATATGACTTAAGTCTTTGTTCTAACTCTCGTT
This sequence comes from Moricandia arvensis, assembly GCA_905132765.1. Classification (NCBI taxonomy): domain Eukaryota; kingdom Viridiplantae; phylum Streptophyta; class Magnoliopsida; order Brassicales; family Brassicaceae; genus Moricandia; species Moricandia arvensis. The sequence goes on along the minus strand of CAJHQP010001976.1, from coordinate 15,050 downwards.
GTGAACTCATAATTGAACGTCGATCGATGCCATTGAGTTAGCGTCGATTGATGCTCATATGAGTCAAGCATTACGACCTAATTCTAATAGTTCACTAGAATTCCTAGACAAACTCTCGTATGTATCGAGAAACATAGCTCAACATGATTAATTCATGTAATGATCCTACTCTCGCAGTTGTTAAATATCCTAAGTTCTTGGTTCTAGTTAGCTACTCTAAAACACAAGCAATAAGCACAATTATATTGATAGATCTAATAATAAACCTAGCAGTTATATTTTTTGGCTAATCAATCAGAACCATTAATAAAACCTAAATCTAACAAGAGATCCACTCAGACATGATCAAAGAAACAAAACCATAGATGAATAGAATAAATAGACAATAATAAAGAACCAAAGGAGTTCTAGGAGGACTCTGAAGGAGTTTTAGGAGGACTCTGAAGGAATTCTAGGAGGACTCTGAAAGAATTCCTCCCTTCTCTCCTAACCCTAGAATTATGAATAAAGAAAGTTTAGATAGCGTGTATCCTAAACAATGGCTTAGAAACATAAAAATAGGGTTTAAAGTCGGCCATGGGCATTCTAGTAATTGTGATGGCTTCTGAGCTTAAGTCGGTCATAAAATAGACTTGTCCCATATTTTGGCATCACTGACGATCGACACCAAGGGTCTTCCGTCGATCAACATTCCTTCATCTCCTCGACAGCTTCCTCTCGCTAGGCAGACATACCACTCTTCAGTAAAACATGTATAACTATGGATCTAGGATCCTTATTGACCTCAAACCGGTGGCATTAGAATGATAATGCAAATCTCTATCTTTTGTCAAAAATTTAGCTCAATTGCACTGTGGGAAGGTCTACATCCATAGATAAACTTATGACGCGTCTACGCAGTTCTACATCTCAAGAAACTCCAAAATCACCAAAGTTCTCCAAAACATTCCTGGACTTGAAAACACTCTAAAACAACCTCAAACACACATAATAGAATCTAAATAGAGCGAAGAACATGATCTAAAAATGGTAAATATTGGGACCTATCAATACTCTACCTTTTGGCTTCTCTTCTAAGCCCCATCAAAAACTATATTCATGGACATAGTTGAAGGTATAAGTCAGACTCACCGTGCAACCATTCAGGAAACATGACTCGGTTTTTCATCACAATACAAATGTTTCTTGCTAACATCCAATCCAGTATGCTCCCTCGCCTTACAATTTATCCATCCCGATAATCATGACTAGCAATAACACTCATACCCATGATCATCGACCCAGTTTCTTGATGCTTTGGTTCTTCATTGATTGATCATATTGATCAGACTTAGGATGTGTTTCCAGTCAGAAAAATTGGAGACACTCCTACCGAGATCACAGACTACTTTCTATCTCTTATGATCGGCCAAACGGAATATCACTGATCCTATCGTCGTAGTTTGATCACTTTCGTCCAGTACATTATCACGCCTCACTATAGACTAAACCAGAGTATCGTTCTCTCTGCTTGCGCCGATCATCAGTACCCATAACCACCGGTTTATCCAAAGATTCCATCATGAACCATCACTTTGTACACAACACGAAAAGATGCCTCAAACACAGTCTTTTGGCTATCGGTCATCACCATGATCGGCTAATTCCCCCTCTTTCCAAACAGTTCGTACTTTCTCCTCCAAGAGCCATGGTCTCTTTCTATCATTTTTTTGTTTCGTGTGCAGGAAAGTGTGTGTCATAGGCTTTCCCCATATAAACGCCTGTAACCGTTCTCACTCTCAGCAAGCCAGTAATTGCCGTTAATAGTTCTTACTTAACTACCTTGGATCAGAAACCGCTCCTACATCATTTATCCTCTGTCCCGTAACTGCTATGCATCAGTTACTGAACTCCCAACAGTCCCATAACATCTCCATTACTGCTCAAGCAGTCCAGTAACCGGTTAATAACCGTTCCCACGATTTTCCTTTGTCTATCAGAATGCATTCGGCTCAGTAACCCTTCCCGCCAAAACATGTATCAGTCAGTCCATGAACTGAAGAACTGATCTTGGATTACAAGTCTAACTGACTTGTTCGATTAACCATCTAGTTGGTCCAACTTTCACGATAATCTTAAGCTTATTTGCTCCGATAATCCTGGTCATGCCACTCATGACCCATTCTACACTGATAAATGTTCCATACTTCATTAATGTTAGACCCAACTGATAACACTAGACCACGGCCTTGGCTTATCCAGATAGAACTGCGGAACACGGGTGTTACACTTTTTTCCTGGGTTATACTAGTCATCACAATAAAGAAACCCGGTAACAGATACCTTATTGCGAGGAGTCAAAGGAGTCTTTTGCCTCTTATATTTTTGAGGCACAGAGGCGTATGTGATCATATAATCTTAAGGGATTAGTGGTTCCAGATTCTTTTTACAATGACTAACGAAATCCATTTTATGGCACATGCCCGTAATGGTGCGCGGCCTCGTGGTCGCCTTATCTTAAGGGCGCATGGTTGGATCAGGTAGGAGAATTCTATATATACTCTTGTGAGTATATTGTTTTCCTGCGTTTTAGCAGTAGATCATGGCCTGAGTCGGGAGATAAGTCGCATGATGCTATAGTGGGCATGGATTATTTCTGGCTGATGTTGATCACGTAGATCTACCAGATACCTTGTCTGGAGGACATATTAGAAGAATTCAGAAGGGAATATATCTTGTTGATGATATCTATATTTTATTTATTGTAGAATCTCAGTGGTACATTTTGTACTATGTTTCCCACGTGAGAGTTGGCATTATAACTTTTACGCATGAGTAGGCGCGTTTATACTATCGTTTCTGCATATGTGATATACCTTGTTATTTACTTGTTTAAGACCATCTTTTGAACCCTATTTGAAGTCTACTATGGATGTCTAGACTTTGTTTTAGAGTCTTTTCAGGTTAATGTATGTTTTGGAGCATTATGGAGATAATAGAGCCTATTAGAGCATTCAGAGGAGATATTCAGTAGCTGTTCACGATCAGGTAAGTCCGAGTCGAAGTCAAGCATGACCATCGATCGATGGAGCATCCTTGCTGTCAATCGAAGGCCTACTCGCAGAAGTATTGGCCGAATTCAACCCAAGTCAAGAAAAATTACCAGAATCCCCTGAACTAGTTTTGACCTACTTTATAAAGATTCTGCTATTGTTTAGGCACACACAGACACACAAATTACACAAAAGTATTATTTACAGCTTTTAGTTTTCTTAGTAGTTTAGGGGAGAAGATATGAACTTCTTCAGAGATTTGTATTGGAATCCCATTATTATTCTATGCATTATATTATTCAGTGTATTATGCTTTCTATGATTATGTCTGAGTAATTTTCCTATTAGATTTATGATTTATAATGGCATTGTTGATTAGCCCCAAAATAGGATTGCTAGGATGAAGAAATATCAATCTTTGGAATTGTTTTTAATGCTTGCGTTCAAGAGTAGCTAACTAGAAACCTGAACTTAAGACATGGACAACTACGAGAGTAAGTTATGTACCAAAATTGATTTCATTGAGCTAGGTTGTTAGATACATGCAAGAGCTAGTTTAATTAACCTAGCGAACGAACTTCCTGTATGATAGCATCGATTGACACTCAGCCTTAGCCGTCGATCGACGGTCTACTCCTCTGTTCGCATACGAGAGTTGGAACAAGGGGGGTCATACTAGTTAATTAAAGTCCTCGCATATTAATAATTCCCTACATCCTATCCACTATAATTCACTTGTCTGAAACCTTAGATCTATCGTTTTCCATATTTGAATCATCTTTACTTATTTAGACAATTTCCTTTTCGAATAAACTTACAATAAACCTCCTATTTATAGCTTGCCTAACTTAGCCATTAGAAATACAAAAATCCATTGTGCCCTCGCTCTCTGTGAATTCGATCCCTAAGTACTATAATTAGACCTCTCTTGACAAGAGTAGTTCATAGGGTTAATTTGATAGATTGCATTAACATAAACCTTAACCCGCATGCTGTCAAATTTGGCGCCGTTTCCCATTAGATTACCATTAGATTTATTTTTTAGGTTTATTCTGGGCTTTTTCATTACTGCAAGTTACTAATAATTTCTTTTTCTTGTCTTTCAGGTGCATGCCCATCAATACTAGAAGCAATAAGAACAAGGAATTACTCTTCTCAGGTCCAGCAGTAATCGAATTCAACTGCCGATCGACGCTTCTTCACGACCGACATCGGTCGACAACACCAACACATAATCGATTGACGGTAATTCACTAGTTTAGATGGTTGCGATTTTGATCCAAGATGAGAGAGGAGACCTGTATGACCTTGAAGGTCACCTGCGTAATGCAATATGTCTTAGAATTGATTATCAGGGGGCTGTAATCCCTGAACCAAAAGTAGAAGAAGATGCTGCAGTAGCTTGACCTGAAGCTGCCACCCAAGCTGCTCAACGGACACTGGCAGACTACAATCGTCCAGACCAGTTCTATGCTAACAGATCGGATATTCGTCCTCCAGCTTTCCAGAGGAACGACTTTGAGATCAAACCGTCCTTCTTCGCAATTATTACGCAAACACACTACCATGGATTGCGACAAGAGTACCTGATGAATCATCTGGAGCGGTTCAAGGATCTAGTATCTGCTATTAAAGCCAATGGAGTCCCTGAGGACTATTTATTTTGTAAGCTCTTCAAGCACTCACTAGCTGGAGAAGCTTCGCATTGGCTTAAGCAACTACGACCAGGATTTCTGACATCCTGGACAGACATCAAGAATGCGTTCCTACGCAATTTATGTGATGATGCGCGAGCCGGGGAGCAAGGATCACCATTAGATTTATTTTCTAGGCTTAGTCTAGGCTTTTTCATCATGCAAGTTACTAATAACTTTTTCTTTCTTTCTGGTGCATGCCCAGCAGTACCAGAAGCAATAAGAACCAGGAATTACTCTTCTCAGATCTAGTTGTAATCGAACGCTCAATCCGCAAAAAGATACATTAAGCATCAATTGACAACAACATTCAACCGCCGATCAACGCTTCTTCACGACCAACATTGATCGATGGCACCAACACTGCATCGATCGACACTAGTTCACGAGTTCAGATGGTTGCGACTTTAGTGGTGATCCAAGATGAAAGAGGAGACCTGTATGACTTGGAAGGTCATATGCGTAATGCATTAGGTTAGAGATTTGATGATCAGGGGTTGTAGTCCCTGAACTAGAAGCAGACGCTGCAGTAGCTAGACCTGAAGCTAATGCCCAAGATGCTCAATGGACACTAGTAGACTACAATCGCTCAGACCAGTTCTATGCTAACAAATCTGCTATTCATCCTCCAGCTTTCCAGAGGCACGACTTTGAGATCAAACTGTCCTTCTCTGCACTTGTTGCGCATACACCCTACCATGGATCACGACATGAGCATCCGAAAAATCAGCTTCATCTTTGAGCAAGGAGCAGATAAATGAAGTCATAGCAAAGTTTGATAGTGTTCAGAAATTTCTGAAGAATCAAGAAGTGAACGCCATGGAAGAAGAAGAAGAAGATGTGAATTTTGTTGGTGGAAACGGTTTCCAGAGACAGGAAAATCAGAGTTTCAACGGAAACTCCTACGATGGCAACAAGAGCAACTACAACCAGAGTTCACAGCAGCAAAGGCCTAGAAACAACATAGGAACCTTTGGATCTTCTTATCAAAACCCACCTACAGGGACTGATGAGAGCAAGTTAGAAGCTATGGTTGATAGAGTATTGGAGCAGCAGCAGCAAATGACTGTGAATTTCAATAGGAATGATAGATGCTTTGTACATCAACCTCAACACAAAGTTTGAGACTCTCAACACTCATGTCAAGAAGTTGGAGAATCAAGTGGTCCATAAAAGTGAGGCCATTCAGAGACATGAGACCCTGATTAAGGAGAAAGGAGTAGCTGATCAGAAACACCACGTCAGTGCATTGATAGGTGATATTTTTTGGCAAGAGGTAAAGAGAGAACAGCTTCAAGAGGGAGATTTATGAGTAGAAAGTTCTATGTCTTTCGGCAGTTCGCACTGGTGTCGATCGAAACCCGTTGATGAGAATCGGTCGACGGAACCCTCAGAGTCTGTAGCTTTGTGTGAGTCTTCGAACATCGATCGGTGTCGAGACATCAACATCGATCGATGGTCTTCAACAGCATAACCAGTTCGTCTACCAAGTCTAAATGCAAGCTTGTTTGTCAGACATCTGAGTAAGGAGACTTCAGAATAGAACACTGATACACCTGAGCCAATGATAGTTGATAAGGAAACAAAAGGACACCTCATAAGGAAGCAGAAGATTCCTAAACATCTGCGCAGAGAAGCAACTAAAAAAGAGGTTGATGGCTTTGCCAAAAGAGTTTTAAAAATTCCTTTAGGTACTCAATTCGATGAAGCATACTATACTTATATATTGTGGATGTTTTTCATGGAATCCAAGGACACAGATGAGGACATAGAGCGCATATTCAATGGTCTTAGAGAGAAGATGAAGCAGAGGATCACTCTCAAGAAGAAAATTGACCCTAGGAAGTTTGTGGCTCCATGTTTTCTCAAAGGCCACGAGTGTCCTAATTCCCTCTGCGATACTCGATCAGCAGTCAGCATCATGCCTAGAGCTATGGCAGAGAAGCTGAGCCTGAAATTCGAGCCTTCCAGTGATTCATTACTCCAAGGTGAATTCAGTAGGGATAGCTGTTAGGAAATACGGGGCAAATTTTGTGGGAAAAAATCAGAATTTACGGGAGCGGGAAGAAAACACACAAAATTGTTAACGGAGTTCGGCCAATCTTGCCTACGTCTCCGGACCTGCTACAGGTCTTTTATTATTAACCCGGGAGAATTTACAAAGCTCTCAACTCACACCCGAAAAAAAAGTTTTTTTTTTTTTTTTTCTTACGAAGAGTTTTCTTCTTCTCTTCTTTCTTTCTCTCTTTCTCTTCTGGATTTTGGGATGCTCTTGCCTCTGCACCATACGCCTCTATTTATAGGAGAAATTGAAGGTTGGTGAAGCTCACGATTGTTGACAAATCACCACCTACCAAACCGTCTTCTTTGATTACGGCCACCGTCCACCGTCATCACCGGCCACCAAAAAAAAAAACGTGTTCTTTGACTAACAATCTCCTACTTGAAGACTGATTTCAATCTGTCTTCACACCTTGATCAATGTAGCAGGTCTTCCCAGCTTGTTACTCCGACAAGCCAACTGAGGTTGCACATAACCTCAGCTTATCGCGCGGCACGACCTTCGTTAACATGTCTGCCGAATTCTTACTTCCTGGGATCTTCTCAAGCACCAACATTTCATCTTCCAATGCTTGTCTGATGAAATGATATCGACGATGTATGTGCTTCGTCCGAGCATGGTAAACTGGATTCTTTGCCAAGTCGATGGCGCTTTTACTATCGCAGTACAATACACTTTTCCCTTGGTCATGGCCTAACTCCTCTAGAAAAGATTGTAGCCATATCATCTCTTTTGTTGCCTCCGTCACCGCAACATACTCAGCTTGACAGCTTGATAGAGATACAATTTTCTGCAACTTTGAAACCCAACAAATTGCAGTACCGCCAAAAGTGTAGACATATCCAGTTGTGCTCTTCGTGCTGTCAATGTCACCTCCATTGTCAGCATCAACATATCCCTGCAATCCCGTCTCAGACTTCGTGAAACATAGTGAAAGGCTTGGATTTCCTTTCATGTATCTGAAAATCCACTTGACGGCTTCCCAATGTTCCTTTCCTGGATTGCTCATAAATCTGCTGACGACTCCCACTGCATGTGCAATGTCTGGCCTTGTACATATCATCGCGTACATTAGGCTGCCTATAGCAGAAGCATATGGAACCTTATCCACATATTCCATCTCGTCTTCCGTCTTTGGAGACTGTTCTCTGGATAACCGAAAATGATTCGCCAGAGGAGTACTGACTGGCTTCGCGTCATCCATATTAAATCTCTTGAGGACTTTCTTCACATACTCCTCTTGTGATAGCTTGAGACCCTCTTTGCTTCTAGTGATTCTCATTCCTAGAATCTGCCTTGCTTCTCCAAGGTCTTTCATCGCAAACTCTTCCGAGAGTTTCGTCTTCAAGCTATTGATCTCATGCAAGTCTGCTCCTATTATTAGCATGTCATCCACATATAGGAGCAATATCAAGTAGGACTCTTGAACCTTCTTGAAGTAACAACAGTGGTCAGCTTCACACCTCAAGAAACCAACGCCTTTAATAAAGCTATCGAACCGCTTATACTACTGTCTTGGAGCTTGTTTCAAGCCGTACAAACTCCTTTTCAGCTTGCAAACAAGGCTTTCTTTCCCTTTAACTTCAAAGCCTTCGGGTTGCTTCATATAAATTTCCTCATCCAAATCACCGTGAAGAAATGCCGTCTTCACATCCATCTGCTGAAGATGCAGCTCTTCTTGTGCTACCAGCCCAAGAACCGTTCTGATGGTCACCATCTTGACTAAAGGGGAGAAGATTTCAGTGTAGTCAACGCCTTCTTTTTGTTGGAATCCCTTCACAACAAGCCTCGCTTTATAGCGCTTACTCCCATCAGGTTCTTCTTTTATTCGGTAGACCCACTTGTTATGCAGTGCCTTTTTCCCCTTAGGCAAAACTGCTAACTCCCACGTGTGATTGGATAACAATGAGTCCATCTCGTCGTTCATTGCAAGCTCCCACTTGATCGACTCATCCACTTGCATAGCCTCTTCATAACATTCAGGCTCTCCTCTGTCTGTGAGCAGAATGTAGTTGAGCGATGGAGAAAATCTTACAGGCTTTCTGATGACTCTACTTGACCGTCGTAACTCCGTGATAGGTGTATATGGGACCACTTCAGAATCATCACTCTCTTCAGCCTCACCACTCTCGTCTTGAGAGATTTCTTCTTCTGCTGTTGGGGTATCCTGTGGCAACCCTGGTGTCAGGATATCATCTAAGTCAACAGCTCCAGGCTCTTTCCTCTCCGAGCCTTCTCTTAGCTTATCCTTGTACAACGCTTCTTCGTTGAACACAACATTCTTGCTACGGATGATCTTCCGATTTTCATCATCCCAAAACCGGTAACCAAACTCCGTGTCACCATAACCGATGAAGTAACACTTCTTAGACTTCGAGTCAAGTTTACTTCTTGCAGCATCGTCAATGTGAACATAAGCTAAGCATCCAAACACCTTTAGATAAGAAAGGTTTACTTTCTTTCCACTCCAAGCTTCTTCAGGGATCTTAAATCCCAATGGCACAGACGGTCCTCTGTTGATTAAGTAGGCTGCAGTATTGATTGCATCTGCCCAAAACGTCTTTGGCAATCCACAGTGCAATCTCATGCTCCTTGCACGCTCGTTCAAGGTTCGGTTCATCCTTTCCGCTATTCCATTTTGTTGAGGCGTTCCAGGAATAGTCTTCTCCATCTTGATTCCGTTATCAGTGCAGTATCTTTTGAATTCGCCGCTGATATACTCACCACCATTATCAGACCTTAGACACTTCAACTTGAGATTTGTCTCAACCTCAACCATGGTTTTCCATCTCTTGAAAACCGAGAACACTTCATATTTGTTCTTCATGAAGTAGACCCACACCTTTCTTGTGGAGTCATCAATAAAGGTCACATAATAGTACGAACCTCCCAGCGATGCAATAGGAGCGGGTCCCCACACGTCAGTGTGCACCAACTCTAACTTCTCAGACTTTGGCTCTCTTCCTCCTTTCAAGAAACTAACTCGTTTCTGCTTTCCAAGGACACAACTTTCGCACATCTGATGATCCACCGTCTTCAGATCTGGAAGAGCACCATTTGCCACCATGAGTTTCATCCCCTTCTCACTCATGTGCCCTAATCTGCAATGCCACAACTTGGTTTGTTTGGCATCCTCGACAACAGCAACAGTGTCTTGATAGCTCGTCGTCATATAGAGAGTGCCTCTTTTATGACCTCTAGCAACCGCCATGGAACCTTTCTTGACTCTCCAGGCTCCACCACCAAAGTTGACATCGTGCCCCGTGTCATCAAGTTGACCTACCGAGATTAGATTTCTCATCAACTTTGGCACATGTCTGACCTTCGTAATCTTCCACACCCGTCCATCTGACATCTTCAAATTGATATCTCCAATACCAACTATGTCCAAAGGTAATCCATCAGCGAGATATACCTTTCCGTAATTTCCAGCAACATAATTCTCCATAATGTTGTGGTGCGGTGTGGTGTGAAATGACGCTCCTGAGTCAAGCACCCATGAATCTATTGGGCTATCGACATAGGAGATTGACGCTTTGGTGTTATTTCCAGCTGCATCACGAGCTTCACTTTTCCTCGGGGAATCAACAGACACTACCAATGCGTCAGCGATTTCACGTGTCACTGCATTGGCTCCGCCTCTAGTGTTGTCTTCCTTCTTCGGTGGTGCCCGGCAATTCTTCTTAATGTGGCCTGTCTTTCCACAATTCCAGCACTCTGCAGGCTGTCTGAATTTGGACTGACCCCGTCCACTCCTTGACTTCGATCTGCCATAACTCCGGTTACTTCTATCTGGGTTTCTCCCTCTGTTTTCCACGTTGAAAGCAGAGCTCGTTGATGCTTCCCCAGAGTCTATCCTTCGAACTTCCTCGGCAAGGATACGATCTCTAACATCATTGAATTTGAGCTTTTGAGTACCCACAGAATTACTAACCGCTGCCCGCATTGGCTCCCAACTATTTGGCAGAGATGCCAACAAAATCAGTGCTCGCACTTCATCTTCAAACTCGATTTCAACCGATGACAGTTGGTTGACAATCGTGTTGAACTCGTTCACATGTGCGGCAACCAGGCCACCTTCTTCCATCTTCAAATGAAAGAGTTTCTTCATGAGAAATACTTTATTATTTGCCGAAGGTTTCTCATACATATCAGAGAGAACTTTCATGAGCCCTTCAGTGGTCTTCTCCTTCGCAACGTTGTGAGCAACGTTCTTCGACAGTGTTAGCCTTATAACACCCAGAACTTGTCTGTCAAGGAGTTCCCACTCAGCCTGATCCATCTTCTCAGGCTTCTTGCTCAGTGGTTGATGAAGCTTCCGTCCGTACAGATAATCTTCAATTTGCATTCTCCAAAATGCATAGTCTGTACCATCAAATTTCCCGATACCGTGTGCTGAACCATCTTCGCCTCCCATCGTTTCTGAAACCACCGTGTTTAAAACACCTCCGTCGATGAACCGATGTTACCGACAAAATTCACTATTCACGAGAACAGTAACCCACTATTTTAAATAGTAACCCACTGTAGCTCTGATACCAGTTGTTAGGAAATACGGGGCAAATTTTGTGGGAAAAAAATCAGAATTTACGGGAGCGGGAAGAAAACACACAAAATTGTTAACGGAGTTCGGCCAATCTTGCCTACGTCTCCGGACCTGCTACAGGTCTTTTATTATTAACCCGGGAGAATTTACAAAGCTCTCAACTCACACCCGAAAAAAAAAGTTTTTTTTTTTTTTTTTTCTTACGAAGAGTTTTCTTCTTCTCTTCTTTCTTTCTTTCTCTCTTTCTCTTCTGGATTTTGGGATGCTCTTGCCTCTGCACCATACGCCTCTATTTATAGGAGAAATTGAAGGTTGGTGAAGCTCACGATTGTTGACAAATCACCACCTACCAAACCGTCTTCTTTGATTACGGCCACCGTCCACCGTCATCACCGGCCACCAAAAAAAAAACGTGTTCTTTGGCTAACAATAGCCAGAGACGTCGCAATGCAGATTTGCAACGCCTTAGTCCCAGTCGACTTCCATGTGATAGATATAAAGATTGACTGTAACTCTTCCTTACTTCTTTGAAGAGCATTCATGGCCACAGTGGGAGCTATTTGTGACATGAAGACAAAAATGTTATATCTATCCTTAATTGATCCAAATAATTTTTATGAACCTGTTAAAGTCGAGAAAAGGGCTAATATGATAGAATTGAGTGATGATCAAGGCTTAATTGCTACATGATGCTGCAATTACGACCAAGATGAGGAGTCTGCGGAGACAGCATCGATCGATACCCAACCCTTGGTATCGGTCGACGGCCCTTACATACAAAAACTGCTTGAAACCCACCCTTCAGAATCGCTCGATACCAAACTTCAATAATCGGTCGACGGTCATGCCACAGATCAGAACGACAGTCCAGAAGACATAGTCTACATTGCACAACAATACTATGAGATGGCTAACCCAGATTACGACACTTCCTATTTTGAAGAGGAAGTAAACGAGTACCGTGCTTTTGCACTAGAGGTGGCTGGAAATTTAAGAGGATCCTATGGAACCTTGAATGCAACATCGATCGATGGTGACCCAATACCATCTATCAACACAAATATGGTAGGATACAGTGAGGATTATGGTTATCTTAAACCAAATGATTTTTGAATTATGAGGGACCCAGATGGATATGCACGAGCAATGGAGGGAAGACTTTTTAATGTATCCAAGGAGGATATAGCAAACATACTCGCAATGGTCAATGGATTAGGGAATCTCTTCAAACAATAACAATCGATTGGAGCAGTTAGTTCAACATCGACCGGTAGCAACACTAGGCCATCGATCAATAGTCATGACACATCATTTAGGCAGAGGCTAGTAACAGAGAAGTTATTGGAAGACAAGCTTGATGGAGTTTACCTTTCTCAAGACTTGGTGAGAGATAGTATCTCCTAGAAATTGGATGATATTTCAGAGCCCACAGATGCTAGACTTAACATGTTGATGGGATGCATTCAAACACTCAAGGAAAGGCTGAGTACAATGGATATTGCTCAGATAAGGATGGATAGCCAGAGAACCAGAGGAGAAGAAGTTGTGAGAAGCTTCATCTGTGCATGGTTTGAGACGAGCAAAGAGTATGTGCATACCTGCTTTCCACATTGGTTCGATGAACCACCTTACTAGTCCAGAAGTCCAAATGTCGAGCTTAAGACTATAACCAAGCGCTGAGTGGGAGGCAACCCATTGTGTAGTAAGTTTTCATTTGGTTTTTCATTATTTAGTTATTAGTTACAATTTTTATTTAATTACTTTAGGTTTTCAAAGAAGGAGTAGAAAACTTCAAAATCACCATCGGTCGACACCAACACTTCACCATCGGTCGACAGCTTGGATGGCTTACCATCGGTCGACACTCATCACTCACCATCGGTCGATACTCCTTACGGAGTTTGGTAACGTCGACTTTCTCTCTACCTTTTACTTATAATTTTTTCCCTTAACCAAACCGGACATGATAACACTGGGGACAATGTTATTTAAATATAGGGAAGGTTTACTGATACTTTTATTTATTTTTAGCTTTTATTTACTTGAGTTTTTCGAATGGTTTTTTGTAACATCCCGAGTTGTGATATATGAAAAAGGCTTAAGAGAATTGATTTGACTACCTAGGTCACCAAAGTTGACTTACCTTTTCTATCAAACATTCGTCTAGAACTCCAGGGTTAAGTGAAAGGATGGGTGATCTATCAGGAAGTGATTCGCGATACCGTGCGAGTAAGGCCAAAACACAGGGAAAGGTCGGGTGGTGATTGCAGGGTCAGTAAACAATGCTTTCGAGCCTTGGAAAATTTACGCACCAACCGTTGGAATGGGATGGGGCCCACGGGCCGAGAGAGCGGGCGTGGGAAACCCATTATCCGCGGGCGGTCGGGGCGTTACATTTTTACTGTAGAAGGATAATATGATCAGTCCTTATTTATTAACTAACCACACTATAGCATCGTTCTTAGACTTTTTGATTGCAGAGATTACAAGATGCCAAAGTGGATCATCCTGTCTTTGGATCGCACTTACTAAGAAAGTTTGAAGGAACCAAAGCTGATCTCCAACCTAATAATGACTATTTTGCTTGCTTTGGGGCATGGCATACATCGGATCGGATTCCTTCTGCAAGTTTGTAAGGTACTAGTATGTGTATTTCTGATTCCTTTCTCTCTCTCTCTCTCTCTCTCTCTCTCTCTCTCTCTCTCTTCAGGATCTATTTTAGACAATTTTGTTTTAGTGGTTATGCGGTCTGGAATCTTGTAGATGCACGTACCCTTGGCTCCCCCCCTTGAAATTTCTGGTTTCTAGAATGTTGTAGAGGCATGTGTGGATGTTACTGGCAGGTCGATCCACTTAGGCGTATCTATTCTGTACACCCTAAAGTCAATAACTCAGTGAATGATACTAGAGAGTGATTATGAGGTTTGTTCCAAGAATACTGACTCTATTTTGACTTAGTAAAACAACATATTGACAATGGGAGTTCAAGATAACCTGTGAATGATTTCTAATCTATCTCTCCAAATCTATGAATAAATTTTAGACGTCAACAATGGCTTAACAATACGTAATATAGGTACAAAAACACGTCAAAGACTTCATTGTAAATTAGGGAAACTACTAGGCCAAGCTGCAATTATTGGAAGTTTATAAGAACTCGTCGGGCATTGACCTGGAGGAGCGTTGTTGACGCTCATGTGGTGCTGCTCGAAACCCTATGGATCTATTGAATTCTTGTCAGCCTCCGGCTTGCTCGTCAGATGAATCACTCTTCAGTAAAAGGAGAATACCTTTTGATCCAACCGCCAGATAAACCTCAAACTAGTGGCATTAGAAATCTAACTCAGTTCTATATATAGTATCCAAATTTAAGGAAAATCACATGGTGAGAAGTCTTCCATACATAGCTACACCTCTGATGCATCTCGTATTTCTGAATCTTAAAAAGCTTTAAAATCTCTAAAGTTGTCTAAAACGTACCTAAACCTAAAAAGACTCTAAAAAGACTCCAAATTCATATACTAGACTCTTAATAGGACTTATATCATGGTTAAAAAGGAGTAAAAACCATGATATATCAAGTATTCCGCAAAAGTGAAAGTGATCTTAGAAACTTCTGTAACCAGTCCCAGTTTCTTAGCGATGTCTTTGAACATGATGCTTACTAAAGATCCAATATCGCATAGAGAATCAAGAAACTCAGTTCCTGATAAGGT
>CAJHQP010001975.1:0-97187 GCA_905132765.1 Moricandia arvensis | reverse complement strand
TAGAATATGAGTTATTAACCGATTGTTGTTGGGGTCATAATCGATTACGACATAATCAACGTCAGAAACTTCCCGGGAAATGTTCTCTTTGAAAAGATGGAGATAACATTTTTAAAAACAAAGAGCGGGAAAATCGAAATCAAGTTTTGTATAAACTCTGAAACAAGGTTTGCATGATAAGTCCTCGAGAAAGGTTACTCTAGGCCTCAGATGAACGAATCTACTAGTATCGAAACAATGAAAATGACTATGTGGATCAATCGTCCAACTCGTCAAACGGGTGAGTTAGATCAAGTTAGCCGTTCAACTCGCTGAACATGCGAGTTGGACCGCAAGAGCCGACCAACTCGCCCGTACAACAAGTTGGATCGACCAACCCAACCAACTTGCCAAATGGGTGAGTTGGATCGAGCAAGCCACCCAACTTGCCCGTTGGGCGAGTTGGACCAATCTAACTCGCCGAACGGGCGAGTTGGGTCGAACAAGCAATCCAACTCGCCCATTGGGCGAGTTGGATAAATCAATCCATCTTCATTCCCGTCCTCATAGCTCCCTCCTTTGAAATCGGATTGAAATTGTTCTTGTTTCGTCTTGATCGGAGTTGCCGTTAACACATGAAGTTTCCTCCACCATACGTGAAATTCGAACTCTTTTCGGAATCGATGTCTTTTCAAAAGCGTTCTTTTGATAAAATCGTAAAAACGTTGAAGTCGAAAAACGGCCTGAGAAGGTCTAAAACACGGCCAAAAGCCCACTATCTTTTATTTTGCAGGAAAAGATAAATGTTAAGTTCGGATTATAAATGTGAAGTTTCCAAAGATAACCACGAAGATCGAAGAAAAATGGAAGATTTCCACGAAGCGATAAACTCAGCCAAGGGCAGAAGGGGAATGAGCAAACCGCCTATGGGAGGAGTATATCAGGACTCCGAGGCTGAAGATGCAGAGACACACAAAATTTTACTCAGAGCAAACATAGCATTTAGGGAAATCAGGCATATTTCCGTTTTTCTGTTATCGAGCTGCGACTCAACTAGGTTAATCAAGTCTTACAAGGTTAGAAGTAGGAACTCATCGTTGGCTCTTACCGCCAAGTCTCAACGTGTTGTAACGCTCAAATCACATATTCGGATAAGATCTTCTTTGCTCTCTTTTTCGTGTAATCAATTCGTTATTATATCATTTGTTCTCATTGTTTGGTTACTTGACGTTTTGGCTTAGCAGAAATCCGGGACCTCTGGGAAAGCTGGGTTTACTTGGCCACCCTAAATCAATGGAAATGGACAATGCGAATTTCGGTTCCCACAATTGTATTTGTTGTTTGCACAATTTTTTGTTCGATTTGTGAGATCAAAATCTCATGATAATCGTAATAGACCACCGATCAACGCTCTTGAGGGACTGTCGATTGACGATCGTAACGACTTGAGCGTAATTACTAATTCTCGTTTGTTTTTTCGATTGCAGATGAGCGAGAAGAACCAATGCGCGTTTCGATGTTGGTGGCTTCAGTTTTGCACCATCAGGACCTCCATGCCATGCACCTTGCCTTAAGGAGGAGAGGGTATTGATTGATACATTCAAGCATTTCGCCGACCCTAAGGCATCTATAGTCTTGAGGGGATACACCCACAGGGCCGTGTCCCAGGACTGGAACAACTACGCCAGCCTCTACTACAACGTCTGGGAAGGTGTTTCCATCGAGCCCACCAGGTTCGTCGACATAGACATCCTGACAAAGCTGGAGCTCAGGTCTGATTTCCGCGATATGATGAGGGAGATGGGGATGGGAACCATGGCTACTAGGCCATATTTACTCTATCCTGACTTAGTCCGACAGTTCATGGCCACAGATCGGGTGATCTATCATTAATTGAGGGCGAAGAGGACGACGGAGGCCTATTTGACCTTCATGATCAGGGGCATCAAGTATAACATCACTATCCCTGACCTCTGCCACACCTACGGGTTTAACAACCTCGAGTACCTCGGCTGCAACGTCCCCTCCTTCCCTGGGCAGACTGCCTTCTAGGGGCTCATTGCCACATGTCATTTCGACTCCAGCGCAGCCATACAGATAGACGTCCGCCACCCGTCCTTACGCTACTTTCTGAAGATCCTTTCCAACACCATGTTGTGCAAGATGGAGCCCAACAAGCTGGGGGTTCAAGAGATTACACTGCTGTACGAGTTAATCATGGGCTTTGTTGAGCTCCATGACGAGGTCATTTCACCCCCGTGAGCGACCATCTGGTGAACCTGGGGCCATACTTGCTGATCACTTAGTGTACCTGAAGGGGAAACCCTTTATCTGGCAGGAAGAAGGAGACAGTATGGAGCCTTCTGACACCCATCTTTCTACACCTTGATATCAGCGTTTAGAGAGCCTCTGTGGAGTCTGAGTTTGAGTATTTGGATGAAGCTCACCTGATCAGGGCAGGATGGCTGAAAGAAGGAAGCTTCTGGTCCTTTGTAGATGATGCGGGCCCCATATGATAGAGCTCCCAGCGCCCAATGTGACAAATTTCGCTGACAACCTTGCACGCCTCGAGTTCAGGCCAGACGAGAGCCTCATGCGCAATGCACATGTCCGTATACGGCGCAGAGTAGGACTCAGAGCAGAACACGCACCTGTAGAGGACAAGGCAGCAGCATTACCACCTCATCTACCAGCATTCCTGCAGATCCCAGAGATCCCCACCCACGATCATGGAGACTTCCAGCGATTCGTGGTGGGAGCACTTCAGGCCATATGGGGTAGGTTGGAGGCCATGACTCGGTGCCAGTTTTTCAGCCGTCCGCGTACCAGGGCAAGGTCGCCACCAGCAGCTCCAGCACCACCACGCCAGACGAATATGGATACCACCGAGGAGGAGTAGCCTACATTTTTTGCTCTCCTGCCTTTTATCTTTATTCCAGACTCATGCATGATTTATTTCGTTATGTTTATTTTTTGGATTTTTAGAACTCACGTTTATTATCATTACTTTCTGCTTTTACTTGATTTTCAAGTGTCTAACAGAGCTAACACAAAGAGAGATGATCAGAATGTGGAGGTCTTAGACATTTTTACGGTTAATTGCTGACGAGTGCATGCTATTCGTCGACCATCGATCGATAGTCCTTTGGCGCCGTTGATCAATGGCGACAATGACAGAAAGGTACGAGTTCTTAAATCCTAACAACTAATTTATTTACATTCCAATTTATTTAATCTCACCAACCTCATACTATTTTCAGACTGAGACATTGTTATTCAAGTCTGGGGGAGGTAGTTACTATTACCATATTTTAGTTTTAATGTTTTCTTTCTTTCTAGTGATTATAAAAACAATGTTTTATTGAGTCAAAGTTAGAAGTTAGTTAATGTATAACCTTTTTTACTAATTACTAATGACTATAACCTTTTTCTAGAACAGTTAGTTGCTCCAATTTTAAGCACCATTCTGAGGTTGAATGGGAAAGCTAAGTAGATTGATTATCCTTTATACCCCCACTTGATACCCACACTTGATAAGAACTTCTGAAGGAACCAAAGCTAACCTCCAACGTAAGTAACTATATTTGCTTGTTTTGAGGCTTGGTATACATAGGATCAGATTTCTCTTGCAAATCTGAAAGGTAAAAATACTTTACTTCATGATGCTCCTCTAACCTTTCTTCAACATCTATAAAGAAAAGATTGAGATGATTTACTGAGATTCAAAGGGGTAGGTACATTACCGATGACCCCATTATTCTAATTCAAAGGAATGCTCACACATTGTTGGAAGCGAGAGGTAGGTACCGACGACCCCACTATTCGCTTACAACTTTGTCAAAAAAATCGATAATGAGATGGCAAGATGGATTGTACCAGCATCATTTTCCGTTGAATTTAAGATATAAAAAGATTCAAAGGAGAAAGAAGAGAGATGAAAAGGATTAGAAAATAAGTTACTTGTGGTTCAAACCCTTGCTTGGGTAAGAGTCCATGTGTCTTCTGATCGATATTCCCAGAATAATACTACAAGAAATATGAGTATTGGTAGCACTTCGCGGTAGCACGAATTCACTAACTGCTATCGAAAATACCAAAATCTGATCACAATTATATCGTAGCACTAAATCCGCGCTAAGATAGAATTTCATTAAGCGGGAAAGCAAAAACAACTACTATAGCTGAAAAATTAGTTTGGAGCCAATACTTAAGCCAATTTTTTCGTTTCCTTTAACTTCTTACCGGGTAAAAAAAAACAACAATTATCTTTTTGCTATGGTTTTTATCTGTTCTTTTTTTTAAAAAAAAAGAGAGTTCTTTATCTCTCGTCGTTTCCCCTTTGCTCGATCTCAAGCTCCGACCACCACTCTGTGGTCTCCACTCACCGGCAGTTGAACACAGTGGCACCTCTTGTCCACTCTCGAGCCTCACCGCCGTGTCTACGCTCCTCAATCCGCCGCGCTCTCTTCACATCGCAACAGTGTCGTCGTCGTCCATTGTCTTCTAATGGTTGAAGAAGACAGAACAGATTGACCAGAGCAGTTTCATTAATCGTCTGCTATAAATATTAATCGGTTCAGTCTGATTTAGACACGACGTCGTCCGTTTTCACTAGCCCTTATTCTTCTGCTTTTTCGTTTAGCCGCCGGGGAAATCATCAGAGAGAGTTGCCATGGACGCAGCTCATTACTACCTGGAAGGAAACGCAGACGCAGTAGAGTTCTGTCCTCACGAGCCTTACGCGAACTTGCTTGCAGCTTCCACTTACACACTCCAAGAAGGAGATCTTCCTTCTCGATCTGGCTCTATCTATCTATTTGACGTCGAGCACTCTCGGTTAAATCTCGTACGTAAAGTCGACACCACCGGAGTCTTCGATATCCTTTGGAGCCGCGGTGGCAACGGAGGCGGAAGCTTGGCTCTTGCTCAAGCTGATGCTGATGGGTGCTTGAGACTTTACAAGGTTGATGACACTGAAGACAAAGGTAATAACTTTATCGATATTGCAGTAAAGGAACACAGTTGTTGGTTTGGTCTTAAGACCGATCTAACTGGTTGCTTGTAATCTGAGTTAAAAGTTTTATGCTTGAAACAGAACACACTTGTTGTTTGGTCTTATGACTTATATAACTTATGTTTAGTTGGTTGCTTGTAAATGTTTTATGCTTGAAACAATCTGAGTTTAAAGTTCCATGCTTTGCAACAGGTTACTCTCTGAGAGAAGTTGCTGGTGAAAAAATCAGTTCATCAATGTGTCTTTATCTTGATTGGGATCTATCATCAAGTTCAATTGTAGTAGGTTTATCAGATGGCTCTGCTTCAGTTGTTTCATTCACTGATTCTAAGATCAGATCATTCACTGACACACCACCATCGCTTCTCAGATCCGTCTTCACCGGAGTGGTGTTCCTCCTCCCGCGATCTCTCTTTCATCTTCTTCTCAACTTCAGATCGCTTTCTGGGCATTTTATAAGCTCCATCACTGGCGTTGATGCTGGCTCGCAGGTGACTGAATACTCTTTGTGCTCACCATCGCATATGAATCTCGTTTTCTCTTGTGCTTTTGTTTTAGGAATCAATTATCACTCTCTGTCTCTTCGAGATTGTGTCTTGTAATCGGAACTGTCCGATTTGATGCTCTTCCTCAAATATTTGATGTTTGCTCTTATTGGCTACAAAGCTTTATTAAATACAGTAAGTGGCCAGAGAATCCTTTCTAATGTCAAGGCAGCAAAGTTCTTATCCAAGAGGTGTCTTTTTGTTTATCAAAATGTTGAATAGTTAACGAATAAATGGACAATCAACTGATTTTCATTTTTGTTTTTCTAGCCACATGTTAATTCAGTGCAAGGAAGAACTGGGATGATCAAGGTAAGCTAATGAAGGGTGTAGAAAGACGTGTTGTGTATCCATCATTGAACGATTCACGTATCAACTCTGTGTACTTTGCCTGTTTGCATCCTTGTTGTGGAGCATGCCTTCACTATCAACTATTAAGCAATTGGATAATGATGCAGTTTGCTCGTAACAGAAGCAGGACTTATTGACATGAATGCATTATCACTTGTACCCACCCACCACCGAGTCTGCAATGAAGAGGACTGGAATACTGGTACTTGTTCAGATGATGAAGATGAGGAGCAACTCTTTTTTTTTTCTTATGATTGTGTGCTCCTAACGAAACCATAACCAAATATAAGCGTAGTTTCATAGTGACATTATTTGTGGTTCTGGATTTTATTATATTCTTATTCTTAGTGCAAAAGGTCATAAAACATATTATTTCTTATGTCCCATTTGTAAAATAATATCTTACATGATCGAAATTTCTTGAAAAATTTGTTTAGGTTCCATCTAAACATAAGAAAGTGAAAAGTGATTATACTTTTGTTTCAAGCAAATGAGATTTTCTCGTGTTCATAAATTTTTTTGTTTATTTCTATCGTGTATTTTAAAAAATAATAACAAAACTCTAACATAAACTTTTAAATTTTTTATTTTTTATTAAATAACTTTGGTCTTAAATTTAAAGTCAAAATTTAATCTTTTTAGTCTTAATTTATAACTTCTTAAACACAAAACTTAAATTTCAATCAAACCCTATACCCTAAACCCTAAACCCTAAACCCTAAACCCTAAACTCAAACAAAAACCTCAAAGATTGTGATTTTAAAATTTCCATTAAGAAGGATGATTAAGAGAAGAATGATATTTTATAAAGATTATGTTTAAAAAAATTATCATTTATAATTATAAAGTACCTATTTAAATAAATTATATATATATATATATATATATATATATATATATATATATATATATATATATATATATTATAGGGTTTAAACCCCCTAACACAAAAATTTCAAAGTTACAATCTTTTCATAATATAACTTCAATCTTGAACTTAAACTCAAAATTTAATCATTTTAAAGTTTTAATCTTAAATTTATATTCTAAATATCAAACACTAAATCTTAATTCTAAACCCTAAACCTCAAATTTAAACCCTACATACAAAGTCATAGATCTAATCTTTTCAAACTCATAATACAAAATTTAAATTTCCAAGTCAAACTATATACATAACCTAACTCAAAACCCAAATCATTATATTCCAAATCCTAAACTCACGCACCAATCATTTTATTAATCTTTTAGTATTAGATTTGTTTAACATAAAATTGCTTATAAAAAGTGATATCTACTCATTTTGTTAATCTTATAACATTATTTTTATAACTATAAATGTGTAAGTTAACTGTTATATAAACAATTAATCAAAAATATAACCACAATTACTAAAATAACTATTTAATGGAATAAGAGTTTTAGTTAATTGATCAATATTGGCCATAGATTAACTCTCAATCGAATGGCCAGAAATGAAGCTTTTTGGTAATCTTCATGCTTGTTTCTTATTGGTCAATTTTTTAACTCAAGAATTACACTTCTCTCGCTCTTTAGTCTCCCACAGGAAAATACAACCCACTCTCTTCTCTCTCTCCAAACAAGATCTAGATCTATCTTCTCTCCCTCCTGCATCATTCCACACGGGAGGCTCTTCTCTCTCTCTCTCCACGGCTCCTCTTAGTGTCTCCTCTTCGACTCTCTTACTCTCCATACATCTCTTCTCCGACTCTCTCTCTTCTTACTCTCCACGGTTCCATGTTTCTCCAACCACGCGAGATATCAGCCGAAATCCTTCAGCTATGTCAATGGTAATGAATCCCCTCTGTGTCGATGGTGATTTTTAGATCTAAAATTAACTACTTTCTCATCTTCTCTCCTCTTTGTGGATTTGATTTCTGTTCAGGCTGAAGAATTGGACAAGTGAAGAAGAATCAGAGGAGCAATGCGACTGGTGTAAAAGAATATAGGCTCTAGAGGCTGGAGTAAGAACATAGGCTTGAGGTGGATGATTAGTTTTACAAAGTTGAGGCTGGAGGCGGATGAGCAGAGTTACAAAGTGGAGGCGGAGGCTCTGGAACTGATGCACTTGACGGCTGCTGAGATAGGATTTTTTTTATTGGTTAAACTGGTTTAGTTTTTTTTTTAATTTCTAAACCGGGTTTGTGTGTAATCCTTAGGTTAATTATGGTTTGGTATAATGTTTTTAATTTGTTTATGGTTTAATGTATTCTTTAATTATTTGTATACTGATTTTAATTAATACAATTTAATTTTTATTTATGAATTAATTTACTGTTTTATTTTTAATTAATTCAATTTTAATAAATCAATTTAATATTTTTAATTATTTGATTTTTTATTATAGCGTTATATCTCTATTATTATAAATTATGTTATGGCAAAAGAAAAAAGCCATACAAAACCGTATAACAGCAAAATTATAGTGTTATTAAAATATTTTAATATAACAAAACTTAAACGCTACAATATCTCTAGTTATTATAGCACACAAAAATACGCTACAATAGGAGGGGGGTCTACCATAGCTGCGGGTGTCACGGCGTTCTTCGAAACGCTACGAAAACCCTACCATAGCGTTTTTCGGGTGCTACTAATACCGATATTTCTTGTAGTGTATAATGCCTGCACCTTATATTATGTATTTAAATGAGGACAGTAGAGGGTGTGTCAGATAGCTTCAGGTAGGCTGTGGTAGGGAAGATTGATTAGTGAAACAAAGTACATGGAAATACTCTAGATGTGGTTGCAACAGAAACTTAGGTGAAACAATGTTCTAAGGAGCTGGTATGTCTTTGTGTTTTCAAATATTTCTCTGATTTGTTCTATGTTTAGCTTGAGGGCAAGCAAATGATAAGTATGGAGGAGTTGATATGTCATGGTTATTACCTTATTTTACCTATGATATGTACACGGTTTTAAAGTATTTTATATGCTATTGATATATTTAGAGTTTTTACAGGTTCAGATACTCATTGGAAGCAATTGGTGCTTTTAGATCATTCTGGAGCATTGAAGAATGCCAGCCGAGAACTCGAAGCCAGAACAAAGAAACGTTAAGACCATCGATCAACGTCTCACTCTGAGTGTTGATTGACGGTTAACACTTCTGCCGAGTTATTTAAGATTTTAAGAAATCACGATTCTACACAGAAGTTTTACTATTTTCAAGACATATCCCTGGCCGTGTTTTGGGCTATTTATTAGGTTTAATGGCTGTTTTGAAAGACACACTTGTTTTGAAAACTTTTTTTTTGATACTTGCAACCTTGATGGCTATCTATAGAGAGGGAGAGATATTTCATTATCAGAATAAGATCTTGAACTCCCTTGTTTTATTATTACAATGTCTATGAAATTCATTCATCTATTCATCATGTTTATTACAATCACGTCTGAGTAGTCTCTTGTTAGATTTAGGGTTCTTCTAGGGTAGTTAATGACTTGTTGATGCTATGAAATTGTTAGGGCTATTCTAATTAGTTCTTTGTTTAAGTATATGTTAATGCTAAGTTGAACCTAATCACTTCAATCTTAGATTATAGGATGTTATAGCGCAAGTGAGAGTTTGGTTATACCCTGGAACATATCTTAAACAGTCTAAAACTCTAGTAACAAATGAGAGTTGAACTAGAGGGTTAGAGAACACATCAAACACATAAATCGCTTCTGCTAGTAGCGTCGACTGATACCATGCAGTGGTCGTCGATCGACACTCCGTTAAGAATCACCAGAATGACTTATCTAAACCCTAGAGTTTGAGTTCAAAACAACGCTTCACTAAAACCCTTAACATTCTGTTACTTTGCATTACCTAGTATACATGAGGGTTCCCCTAAGTCTAATCTTTCCTAGTAATCTTCACAAACTAAATCAATCCTTAATACTATTCATAAATCAATACTTTCATCTAGCTTTATTTCGAAGCAATAAATCTATTGTGTGCTCTTAGAGTCTATGTGGATTTGATCCCTAAGTACTACACTGAACCTCTTATTTGAGAGAGTAAAAAGTAGCTCATAGATTTAATTTGAGAGTGCATAATAGAAGCTACATCACTAACACTGGTCTGATGATAATGAAGATAACTTTGTTGGCTACTAGCGCACACAGAGGACAGAAGGAAGTATATGGTTTGATCGTCTTTAGTGTAGGTTGTGGATGGCCTAACACTTGCTTAGAACTGGCACTGATTGTGAGAGGCAGCACCAAGTTAAATTACCAGAGATGGTTCTGCTTTGGAGATCACTCTCCTTAGCAATCGATGTTAAAAGATGAACAAAGGAATCACAAGTTGTAAGATACTTTTTTGATAAAAGTGATTGAATAATTCTGAAACATACAATGAGTTTTTGTAGAAGAACAGAAGATAAAACATTCTATAAAATTGTAGAAAAACAAGAAAGAAACTTTATAAAAGCTAGGAAAGACTGTGTAAAAACTAGGCAGTTTGTAGAACCAGAGGTTGAAACTTGACTAGACTTTGAAAAACTCTTGCTTCCCACGACCAAGACTTTCTTGCTGGCTTTCTTTGATATTTCTTGGTGAGAATAGGTTAGTAGCACTGATAAAAATCCTGCTCGAATTTGGCTTGAAATAAATCCAATATGAATTTGTTTTTCTCTTTTCGGACTGAGAAAGACAAGTCTGATTCATCATCTTGTTGGGCCAAAATTTATTTGGTCCAGCTGGGTCCATAACACTTTAGTGTCACTGAGCTGGTTCAGCTGCTCCAAAGTAGTGTGACTCAGCTGATTTATCTGCTCCAAAGTAGTGCCACTAAGCTGGTTTAGGTCGTCTACAGTCACTTCAGCTGGTTCTAGCTCAACCTCAGTCCCATTATCTGGGTCGTCCATGGACAACTTCAATGGGCCGACCAGGGTTAAATCATCCCCTCCTCCTTTGAAAATATTTGTCCTCAAATATGTATATCCTACACCAAAAGGAAACAAGTTAGACATGAGGCAAATGTTCAAGAAAATAAGTATGAAATCAACATCAAATAATGGTTATAGAATGAGAATTTCATAGAGTTTTGAAGTCGTTTTTCTCAGGTACTTCCACCTCCATATTTCAGGATGATAAGTATGATATTTGTTCTTATCCGTTGCACTCCTTTTGGATGGATCCTGTTGTTCGTGGACACTCAAAACAAAGCCTGAATATCCGGTGTTATATGTGCAAGACATGTTCTTATTCCGATAAAAAAACAAGGGTTCCTTTCTTAAAACATGTTGCTCACATTTCTGATAGTCAAAACACCTATCAAAGTAAGTGTTGCATACTAGAATGATACCAAGGCATGGAATACCATAGAAAAACTGTAAAACATGCACAACTTTCTCACAATCAGAACACAAATAATTATGTTCAGTTTGAGAATCACTTATCAAAGGCTCAACACAAACGATTATGTTCAAACTGAGAATCACTAATCAAAGGCTCATCATATTTTTTCAAAGAATGTATTGTAAACCAAAATATTATCAAAGCTCAAAAAGACACTATCCTCAAGCAATGATCTCAAAACAAACCAAGGTTTATCAGTTTCATAACAAGATTGAACAAGTTTCAAATTAGTATCAAAATTAAACTTGATTTTAGCTCTAAGCGATTTCAGTTCCTACACCTTCTTAGGTTCACTCAAGGTATATGTAGATGCAAGCAAATCATCAGTGACCAGTTCATGCCTCATAACAAAACTATTATCCTTAAAGCTAGCAAATGAGTAAGAAGGTTTTTTAAATCATATCAGGCTGATTCAAAACAAGCTCTAATGGCTTTTCAGGATGATCAAAACTTTTTTTATGTTCAATGAATTGCTCAAGACTCACAATAAGACCATGATACTGCCACATGGAAAACGTTTTTGATCAGAGAGTTTATCTGGTTCAAGTACTTTAAAAGAATTAATCATGTTATCAAAAACAGAGTTTGAAACACAATTTACTTTTTAGTTTTTCAAGACCAAAAAGTTTTACATCATTATAACTAACCATTACAAGCATTTCAGGCACATAATTAACCAGATCAAATTCCTTACAGTGGTCTTGCAGGTTAGAGAACAAAGACTTAGGAATTGTGCTCGCCTCCAAGCTGCTCCATCACATCTTCTTTTGTTAAATTCTTTGCTCTGTTTGTGGTGAGTGTTCTTCAGAGACCTGGGACACAGAGACAATGCTACTCAGTTGCACTGGTTCCAAACACCTCAGTTCATCACAAGTACTAATGATATCAAGTTAAGACTGAGGAGAGAAAATAGAAAACACATTTTCTGTCTCAGGTTCTTTCACTACCTTAAATGAATCTGTTTTCAGCTCTTGGACAACCTGCTCATGCTTGTTACAACTCTTTGGTTCAGCAACTTCTGAGGAAGGATGTTAGGTTGGCCTTATTTTCTGGTCTTTTGCAAAATCTTTGAGTACTTGTTGTGCAATCCTTTATGAGACTTTCTTTTGTGATCACGACGATAGAAAGGTCCTATCTCCTCTTGGGACTGTCTAGAATGGTCTATGATCCTCCTAATTGGTTTCTCCATCCTCCTAATTGGTCTCTCTCTCTCTCTCTCTCTCTCTCTCTCTCTCTCTCTCTCTCTCTCTCTCTCTCTCTCTCTCTCTCTCAGTGTTTAGGTGTTTAGTAACAAAGATCAAACAAAACAGAGAAAAATCTACAACCCAAAATAGAAGAGTTGCAAGAGATTTTACCACACCAGGACTGGATTTCTCTTCAGCCAGTCAGCTTTCTCTTTGACTCTTTTTTGTTTTTGTTTTGATCTTTCTTTTTGAATATGGTTGGATATCTTGCAGTTACAAAAGATAGAAATATAAAAATTGAAAAGAAACATAGAGTATCAATGCTAAAAGAAAACGAAAAATCCAAACTTAAAGAGAATGAATCAACACAAACCCCTTTTGGTCATATGGCCTTAAGCTGATCTGATACTACTTGATGAGTCATTAGTATAGGAAAATCCCCTTGATGCTCTTGAGGGTCGATTGTGATGGTGATTTGATACGGCCTTAGTGTGGCTGTTGTCATCCAGATCACTTGAAGGTGATGGGAAGAGCTTTGTATTAGGTTAGAACTCATGGACGTTGATGGTGATTGATGGGTTCAAGGTTACTAACACTTGAACGGTCGATGGTTTCTTCATGCAAGGATTGTGGGTGTTCCTTGTGCTCCTGAAACGGCGATCTACGAGTGTCAACCCGCTTTGTTGATGTCTAATGGTCGTTCATGTAAGCAGAAGGGTATTCTTCCTGGTGATAGATGAAATCTCAAAGATGAACTAAGGTCGAGATTCCTCAAGGATACTTGAATTTACAGCAAGTTTATTAGATAAAAATTTGAAACTTGTGTAATTGCACAACAAGAGTATTTAAACTAAAACACAACCGACTCAAAAGCCTAAGTCAATCTAGAAAAAGAAAAACAAAAAGAAAAGGAAAAGATGAAAAAGGAAAAACCAAAACCCATTGGAGCTAGGATAACTCCCAATTCCTTTTATTCGTCAAGATAATAACAAACCGAAAGGTTGTGTATTATAATTAAGTCCTTCACATTCTTTTGATGATGTTTATCTTCTTCTTGGACTAACTTGATCAATAGACCGAGTGCCTTCTTTAAGGCCTTAGTCCTAGCCCTTGTCACTGGACCAATTGAGTAGACAAGTGGGTCATGAGTGTCTTCATGAGCTGTAGAAGCCTTGCTTCGACCCTTTGCGGAACCAGCTCGGCCATCTCCATTCCAACTTGATCCTCTGTTTCTTGTACTTCACTTGGTCGATAAAGTTGATCGGTAAGCTCGTTTCCAAGCTCATCTTTCCCATGTCCTTTGTCTGGTACCTTCTGCGTTCATCGCTAGTTCCAAGCTCGCCCACAGCTGCCTCCAGTTCATCTGACTCGTCCAGCTCGTCCCCTTCAGACTCATCCGTTGAGTCTTGGTTAATGATAGCTGCATCATCCCCTTCCCCTTTAAGAGGATTTCACCTCAAATCCAAGTCATCTGCCACTAAACGTTCAAGGTCAGATACATTGGAGGTATTACTTATGGGTTACTTACTTTGGAGATCAATATTATAGGAGTTGTTGTTGATCTTTTCCTGGACGGTAAAGGGACTATCCTTACGAGCAAACAACTTGGATTTTCGTTCAACTGGAAACCTTTCCTTACGCAGGTGAATCCAAACTAAATCACCGGGTGAAAGAATAAGTTCTCTCCGTCCTTTGTTTGCTTTCCGAGCGTAGACCTTGGTCATGTCTTCAATATTCTTCTGAATGTGCTCATGTAAAGACACAACAAACTTAGCCTTGCTCTGCCCATCAAAATTAGTCTGTTCTTTCAATGGTAAAGCAAACAAATCTAGTGGAGACAATGGATTGAAACCATACACAACTTGGAAAGGAGTAAATTTAGTAGCTGAATGCACATAATGGTTGTATGCAAATTCTACATGTGGTAAACAATCCTCCCAAGTTTTGATGTTCCTTTTTACTAAAGCATGAAGCAAAGTAGACAAGGTTCTATTGACTACTTCAGTTTGTCCATTAGTTTGTGGATGACAAGTAGTGAAAAATGACTAAGAAACTTAGTATCCCTATCAGAAACAATGGTCGTAGGCAATCCATGAAACCTAACAACTTCTCTAAAGAATAACTCTGCTACTATAATAGCATCATCAGTCTTACGAGAAGGCACAAAGTGAGCCATCTTAGAGAATCTATAGACCACTACAAAAATACTATCCCGACCTTTCCTAGTTCTAGGTAATCCTAAAACAAAATCCATAGAGACATCGACCCATGGTGCAGTAGGAATAGGTAGAGGAGTATACAAACCTTGGGGTTGGAATTTTGACTTAGCCTGCTTGCAAACCACACATCGACCACACACTCGTTCCACATAATAATTCATGGATGGCCAGTGGAAGTTTTGTTGCAACGAGCTTAATGTCTTGGAAACTCCAAAGTGTCCCATGAGACCACCCTCATGTGCTTCCCGAACAAAAAAAATTCTCTCAAGGAGAAAGCATGAACACACAACCGGTTGTTGTAGAAGAGGACCCATCCGTGTGGTAGAACCTGTGACGGCTTGTTTTGTGGTTGCATGATATGTATCATGGAAATCAGGGTCATGATCGTAGTAGGACTTGATCTGCTCGAACCCAAGAAATTGAGCTTCCATTGATGACAACAATGTGTACCGTATTGAGAGGGCATCAGCAACAACATTCTCCTTGACATGTTTGAACTGAATGACATGTGGAGAGTTCTCAATAAATTCAACCCACCGAGCATGTATCTTGTTCAGCTTTTGTTTTCCCTTCAAATGCTTGAGAGATTGATGGTTTGTATGAACTACAAACTCCTTTGGCCATAGATAGTGCTGCCATGTCTCGAGGGCTCTAACTAAAGCGTACAACTCCTTGTCATAAGTTGGGTAGTTGAGAGTAGCTCCTTCGATTTTCTCACTAAATTAGGCGATTGGACTTTTCTCTTGCATAAGGACAGCCCGAATTCCTATCCCAGAGGCATCACATTCTATTTCAACGTCTTGAGAAAGTTAGGTAAGCCCAAAAATGGAGCAATGGTTAACTTTTTCTTGAGTAGTTTGAACGCATGATCTTGTTCTGGCCCCCAAGTAAAACCAACACTCTTCTTGATGATTTTGGTTAGTGAGGCTGCAATATATCTGAAGTCTTTGACGAAGCGTCTGTAGAAACCCACCAGACCATGAAAACTCATTACTTCACCTACAGTCTTTGGTACTGGCCATTCCTTGATAGCTCGGACTTTCTCTTCATCCAAAAAGACTAAGTTGTCTGTCCCAAAAGAACACTTTTTGTAGTTGGCGTACAATGTCTCCTTTCTGGGCACATCTAGAATCTCTCTCAAGTGAACAAGGTGATCATCCAATGATAAGCTATAGATGATAATATCATCAAAGTACACGACCAAAAACTTACCAATGTAAATACATGGTTCATTAGCAACATGAAAGTGCTAGGAGCATTAGTGAGTCCGAAGGGCATCACTAACCATTCATATAACCCATGCTTGGTCTTGAAGAAATCTTCCATTCGTCTCCCTCCTTCATTTTGATCTGATGATAACCACTCTTCAAATCAATCTTGGAAAAGATGGTCGAACCATGATGTTACTAATTTCCCTTCAGTCTATACACATACGCCAAGTACCATCCTTTTTAGGAACAAAGAGTACTGGCACAGCACAAGGGCTCATGCTTTTACGTGTATGCCCCTTTTCCAAAAGCTCGTTGACTTGCCTTTGTAGTTCCTTGGTCCCTCCGGATTTGTTCTATATTGACATGAGGGTTTTATGTATTTCAATACAAACTCTATCAAATTAACCCTACGAACTACTCTTGCCATGAAAGGTCAAATTGTAGTATTTAGGGATCGAATCCACAAGGAGCGTGGGCACACAATAAACTCAATACAGTCGCGATTAAACTAGGCAAATAGATTAATAAGCAGTAAATAAACTATAGAAGATAATTGATTTATTGGTAAGTAAACAATGTTAATAAATAGCTAGATCTAGGGTTTCAGACAAGCGGATTATAGCGGATAGAAGCTAAGGATATTAATCATAGAACTCGATATCTAATGTGAAATACAACAAGCTCTTGCTGCGAGTCTAATCTATTGACTAAGTCTGATGTCTCAACTCTCGCTTGTTGACATGGAATGACCGTCGATCGATAGAAATGATACTGCATCGATCGATGGTCTCTTAAGTCAAGCTTTATGACCTAATTCGATAAGTTCACTAAATTAACTAATTCAACTCTCGTTTGTTTCTAGCAACTTAGCTCAACAAGATTAATTATGGTAGTAGACCATGATCTCGCTTGCGCCTAACTATCCTATGATCAGGGTTCTAGTTAGCTACTCTAGAACACAAGAAATAAACACAACTCTATTGATAGATCTAATAATCAACCTAGCAATTCTATTGTTTGGATAATCCATCAATACCATTAATAAACCCTAAACCTAACAAGAGATCTACTTAAACATGATCTTTGTCACAGAAATCATAGATGAAATAGATATAGAATAGAAATCGAATAAAGAACCAAACGAGTTCCAGAAGGACTCCGAAGGAGTTCTTCCCTTCTCTCCTAATCCTAGAAAAATTGATAAAATAAAGCTTGGTGCCTAAACAAGGGCATGAAACACACATAATAGGGTTTTAAGTTGTCCAAGGGTATTCTGGTAATTTGTGATGGCTTCTGGGATAAATCGGCCATAAAAAAAGTCAGTCTGTCTTCTGGGACCACCATCGATCGAAAAAATGCTGTGTCATCGATTGACAGTCATTCATCTTCTCGACAACTTTCTCTCGCGAGGCAGACAGACCACTCTCCAGTAAAACGGGCATAACTTTAGCTGTAGGATCCTGATTGACCTCAAACCGGTGGCATTGGAAAGCTAACTCAAATATATAGATCAGCTCAATCTCACCGTGTTAATGTCTCTATCCTCAGATAAACATCGGACGCATTTGCACAGTTTTGCATCTCTAAAAACTCCAGAATCACCAAAGTTCTCCAAAATATACCTGAACCTGAAAATACTCTAAAAATACTCCAACACATATAATAGACTTTAAATATGGCTCATATCATAGCAAAATAGTGATAAATATCAGGGACTATCAACTCCCTCAGACTTACCTTTTTGCTTGTCCTCAAGCAAACAAAACCTGTGAAAGAGGCTTCAAAAAACGAAGACTAACATAATGTCTAAGTATAACTATCACCCTAGTTTGTTGCAACCACATCCTATCAAGTCAATTACAGAGAAACTTTATATACCATATCCTAGATAGCAACCAAATCCATTCTACCAACAACTTAGCAAATACTAGCTTGACTCACCGCTCTACTGATTTCATTTCTTTGCATAATATAAAAGGGCAAGCTTTACCTTGGGAGTATTGATCAAAGGACACATGAAATCTTACCCCTGAAATTCTGGACAACCATGCACAAAGTCTTTTTGATCTCTCTCTTCCCTCTTTTATCTCTTCTCTGAATCTTTTTAGATCTCAAACGTAATGGAAAATGATGTTGATACGGTCCATCTTGCCATTTCATTTTCGATTTTCTTCTTCATTTTTTTTCTCTTTGCCTTTTGAGAAAAGTTGTAGGCGGATAGTAGGGTCATTGGTAATGTACCTACCCTCTCTTCCAACAATGTGTGATTGTTCCTCCGAATTAGAATAATGGGGTCATCGGTAATGTATCTACCCATATGCATCTCGGGAAGTCATCTGAATCTTTTAAGCTTTTAGGTAGATGCTGAAGAGAGAGAGAGAAGGGAACCAGAGGTGCAATGACTTGTACCTACATACTTGGTGCAACCTGGATCAGATTCAAATTTATGCTCTGGAAGCCAATGCACGTCTCAAAAAGACTATGGGCCATAGCACAACTTAATGGGCTCATTGGAGAGCTTATTGGCTTTATTCATGAAGTATTGGACCGACAGAAGGCTACGGGCCTTGATGAGGCCTTTATAAAGATAGGAATGACTATGGACCAACATGAACGTCTAGTATTCAACCTTATTGACTAAGGAATTGATGGAAGGAAGCTGGTTGGACAGGAAATGAAATGGATGGTCTGGTATGATCGAGAAATGAACCGGTCAAACCGACATGGCCGAGAAATGAGTTGGAAATGGAAGATGAAGAACCAGAGATGTAAATAGATTATCAGGAGTATTTTCATCATCAAAATTATCTTAATGAGGTACTTGGTTGTAGCAGAAACAATATGGATTGAGCCCAAGCAACAGTTGTTCGAAAAAGGCCTTTATCGGCCCAAAAAGTTGAAAGACAAGCCAACTTGGATTATGATTGGGCCAAGAAAATTAATCACGTCTAAGATGTTTTATCTTCAGTTTATTTATGATTTTATTAAGTGTAAACCAATTAGGATTAAGTTTGGTTGTCATAAACCAATTAGCAATAGGATTAGGATATGGTTTTTACTAAACCTACTTAGTTTTGGTTTAGGGTTTTTTAGCTTAGGATTTCGTTTTCCTCTTTATTATTTATGTAACCACGAGCCTCCATGTAAACAATCAACCTTTATTCAATAAAATTAAGCTTTGGCTAAGACAATCGCCTCTTAGGAGACTTCTCCATCTTGTTCACGTTGGTGAGCAGTTTTATATCACACTAAGGAAGAGTTAAACCTTCTGTGATCCATCCTAGACATCAAGAAGGACGCCCCTGTGTCTCAGGAGTAGCTAAACATCTTTAGATCATCTCATAGTTCTAAGGAGAAGACCATCTCCATCATCTATCATCGACCCACGCCCCTTTCAAGTGATTCAGGGAGAGACAGCCTATCCAGGATCGTACCAAATGGTATCAAAACCACTTGAAGGTTAGGGTTTGAAGGGTTTGAAATTCTATACTAGGAGCACAAAATATATCTAATACCAAGCAGATCTTCCACGTATTCTTTTTGAATCAATAGAAACAATGAGAAGAAGGCTGAGAGCAAAGCAACAAAGGAGTTGTTGCAGAGAAGAGAAAAACTTTTCCAGATTCCACCCTTCTATGAAGAGTTTGATCCAGATACATACTTAGAATATCAAAAGGAGATGGATTCAATCTTTAACTTTCATAGACGCACAGCAGAGAAGCAGGTTCAGCTAGCAACTACTGGATTATGTGGATATGCACTTGACTGGTGGTATCAGACAGCTAATACTAGGAGACAATATGGAGAGCAACAGATTTCTTCTTGGTATGAGGTGAAGGCTGTCATGAAGAAAAGGTTTGTAGCTAAGAGGTATGGTCAAACTGATTTGGAGCAGTTGCATAGTTCATCTAGTTCAGCTAGGGCACGACCCAGGTCAGCAAGAGATGTGCCAAATACCTACTATGGTCGTGAGGTAGAAAGAAACTTGCTGCTACATAAAGCATATCTTGATGAATTGCAAAGCACACAGTTCAAGGAACACCTCAGTAATGACTTCTTCCCAAAGATTTCCACTCTGATTTTGGTTAGATCTACTTTGTAACAGATTGAAAGATGAAGGTTTTGATGGATATTGGTTTGATGGACGAAATAGGGTTGATATATGGATGGGTTGAAGGGGAATCGATGGATTGATACACTGAGGTTGCGGAATGGCCTCAGATACTCCTCTCTCTCACTCTGGATTCGACACACCAGTCAGTTTGAGAGCTTGTTGATTGTTTTGGGTTCACATACCTCACAATCAAGTTGTTCAAAGAACAAATGAATCACCAAGAAGAAAAGAGTTTTTTTGATAAAAATGATGATTCAGTTCAGAACTGAAACAAAGCAACAATTTAAAGGGAAAATCAAGAGCAACTCGTGCATGAGGGCCTTGAGAGTTGTAGTTTCGTGCATGAGCACCTAGGGAAAAGAAATAAAACAAAAACATAAATAAACTAGCTGTTATAGGAAACAGCAAAATAATTAAAGGTGGTTGGGATGGTGTTGATTGGGCCAAGGATCTCTTTTTCACTTTCTTGGTTCTGAATAAGGCCAACAATCTTCTTAAGTAGTTTCTTGGACCTGGATCTCGTGATGGGCCCAACAGATATGACAAATGGATCTTCTTTCTTGTATTTGGCCTTCTTTTGGGCTGAGAGAGAGACATCTTCATTTTGGGCCTGACCCACGCCATCTTCTTGATAATAACTAGGTTCTTGCATCCATTTAGGTTCATCATCAGGTTCCTCTAAGGTTGGCTCGTCCTGGATTGCATCATCCCCTCCTCCTTTGAAAGGATTTGTCCTCAAATCCAAATGATCTGCATGAAAAGGAGCCAAGTCAGACACATTGAAAGTTGAACTCACAGAATACTTACCTTGAAGATCAATCTTGTATGCATTGTTGTTGATTCGCTCAAGGACTTTGAAAGAACCATCTCTTCTTTTCATTAGTTTGGACTTTCTTTCATTTGGGAACTATCCTTCGTGAGGTGTATCCACACCAAGTCTCCAGGGTTAAAGATCAGTTCACGCCTTCCTTTGTTGGCATACTTCTCATACTGCTTTTCAATGGCTTCAATGTTCTCTTTAACCTGTTTATGCAAAGACACAACAAACTCGGCCTTTTGCTTGCCATCAAGGTTAGCTTGGCAAAGACAACATATCCAAAGGAGTCAAAGGGCTAAACCCATAAACAATCTGAAATGGAGAAAACTTAGTAGCCCTATGAACAGAATGGTTGTATGCAAATTCGACATGAGGCAAACAATCCTCCCAACTCTTAAGATTCTTTTTAATGATTGCACGCAAGAGAGTAGACAGAGATCTATTAACTACTTCAGTTTGTCCATTAGTCTGAGGATGACAAGTAGTAGAAAACAGCAATTTGGTTCCAAGTTAACCCACAATGTTTTCCAGAAATGACTCAAGAACTTAGTATCTCTATCAGATACAATGGACCTAGGCATTCCATGCAATCTTACCACTTCTCTAAATAACAAATCAGCAACCAAAGAAGCATCATCAGTTTTGTGACAGGGAATAAAATGAGCCATCTTAGAGAATCTATCTACTACAACAAAGATGGAATCTCTTCCCTTGCTAGTTCTAGGCAATCCAAGCACAAAATCCATTGAGATATCTACCCATGGTTCAGATGGAATAGGCAAAGGCATATACATACCTTTGGTTTGGTTTGTTGCTTTGGCTTGCTTGCAAGTAGCACACTGATTACACAGCTTCTCCACATCTTTTCTCATTCTCGGCCAGTAAAAGTGATGTTGCAAACTCTTCAAAGTTTTGTCAATGCCAAAATGACCCATCAATCCTCCTCCATGTGCTTTCCTGACAAAGAGATCTCTCCAAGAACATAGGAACACACAATCTTGATTCATAAAACAGAAAGCCATCATTCTTGAAATGTTTTTCTACAGCAATCTTGTCACACTTAAGATAGAGTTCTTTGAAATCAGGATCAGTGGCATAGTATGACTTAATTTGTTCAAAACCGAGGAGTTGAGTTTCCAAAGTAGAGAGAAGAGTGTACCTCCGAGAAAGGGCATCAGCAACCACATTTTCCTTACCTTGTTTGTACTGAATGACATAAGGAAATGTTTTCAGGAAATCCACCCATTTGGCATGTCTTTTTTTGAGCTTTTGCTGACCCTTCAAGTGTTTTAAGGATTCATGATCAGTATGAATGACAAAGTCCTTGGGCCAGAGATAGTGTTGCCAAGTCTGGAGTGCGCTGATCAGGGCATAGAGCTCTTTGTCATAGGTTGGATAGTTCAACGTTGCACCTCCAAGCTTTTCACTGAAATAAGCTATGGGTTTCTTCTCCTGCATTAGAACTGCCCCAATACCTGCACCTGAAGCATCACACTCTATTTCAAAAGTTTTTACAAAATCAGGAAGCATAAGAAGTGGTGCATTAGTCAACTTCCCTTTTAACAGATTGAAAGCCTCTTCTTGAGCTGGACCGCAAGTGAAACCCACAGTTTTCTTGATCACTTCAGTGAGAGGTGCAGCAATGGTGCTAAAGTCTTTCACAAATATCCTATAGAATCCAGCAAGACCATGAAAACTTCTCACTTCTCCCACGTTTTTAGGGGTTGGCCACTCTCTTATAGCTTTCACTTTCTCTTCATCCACCTGTATTCCCTGAGAAGTAACAACAAAACCTAAAAAGACAAGGTTATTTGTTCCAAAAGAGCACTTTTTATAATTGGCAAACAAGACTTCTTTCCTCAGGACATCTAAAACCTTTCTCAGATGTTCAACGTGATCAGACAAGGTTTTACTGTAAATTAGGATGTCATCAAAGTAAACCACAACAAACAACCCTATGTAAGATCTCAAAACATGATTCATGAGTCTCATAAAAGTGCTAGGGGAGTTTGTTAAACCAAATGGCATCACAAGCCACTCATGCAAGCCATGTTTTGTTTTAAAAGCAGTTTTCCATTCATCCCCCTCTTTCATTCTTATCTGATGATACCCACTTTCAAATCAATTTTAGAAAAATAGCAACCATGAAGTTCATCTAGCATATCATCAAGATGAGGAATGGGATGTCTGTACTTTACCGTGATGTTGTTGATGGCTCGACAGTCAACACACATTCTCCAGGTGCCATCCTTCTTTGGAACAAGTAGCACAGGGACAGCACAAGGGCTGAGGCTCTCTCTGATGTGTCCTTTATCCATAAGCTCAGTAACTTGTCTTTGAAGCTCCAATGTTTCTACAGGGTTGGAACGATAAGCTGGTCTGTTTGGTAAGGAAGCTCCTGGCACGAAATCAATCTGATGTTCTATGCCACGAATTGGAGGCAGACCTTGGACATTTTCCTCTGCAAAGACATCACCATACTCCTGCAAAATAAAATCAAACTCACTCGGCATGGCCGGTGCACTGTCAGAAGATGAGGTTAGTGTTCTCTTGTAAACAAAAAAGATCATAGCCTGCTGAGCATACATGTTTCTTTTAACCTCAACATTCTTGACAAATAAATTGGAGTTTCTTACCTTCTGTTCCTTGTCAGCCTCTCTTTTGTTTTTCAGTTGTACCTGGTCAAGGTGAACTTCGTGAGGTGACAGTGGGACTAATGTGATCTTCTTTCCTTGGTGCTCAAAGGAGTGGCGATTTGTGAAGCCATCATGCAACACCTTGTGATCATACTGCCAAGGTCTCCCTAAGAGAATATGTCCAGCATCCATAGGAAGAACATCACACAATACTTCATCTGCATATCTTCCAATGGTGATAGGAACCTTAACTTGCTTCTGGAGTTTCAAATCTCCATCCTCACTAAGCCACTGCAGAATGTAAGGCTTTGGATGTTTCTGAACCTTCAGATTAAGCTTCTCAACCAGGGATGAGCTCGCCACATTGGTGCAACTTCCTCCATCAATAATCAAGCTTCAAACCTTGTCTTGAATCTGACATCTAATATGGAACAGGTTCTCACGCTGGTTCTGCTCTTCTTCCTTTTGCTTCACACTCAAAGTTCTCCTAGTAACCAATAGCTCTCCTTTGACTGGATAATCCATGTTTTCTTCATCAGTATCAATCAAGAGTTTTTCTTCTTCAGATTCATACTCTCCATTCTCAAGCAGGATCATCAGCTTCTTATTTGAGCACTCATTGGCATAATGTCCAATGCCATGACATTTAAAACACTTCACATCTCTGGTTCTCGTGGCTGGAGTTTTTCCTTGGTCATCTCTGACATTTCCAGAAGTCTTAGTCTCCTCTTTTGGCTTGTTGAAAGCCTTCTCTTCTTTGTTGTAGGCTGGTTTAGAAGATGATCCATGCTGGTTTCTGGTATAGGACTTCCTCTTGTTCTGTTGCTCAATAAGCACTGCTTTGTGAAGAAGTTCCTCCATGGTGTTGAACTCTTGCATCTCTAGCCAATCATGTACTTCTCTTTTCAAGCCTCCTTGAAACCTTGCCATGGTTGATTCATCATCTTCATTAGCATTGGCCTTGATCATGAGATTTTCCATCTCCTGGAAGTAATTTTCAACACTCTTAGTTCCTTGAGTCAGTCTTCTCAGTTTTTGATGGAGATCTCTGCCATAGTGACTTGGAACAAATCTAGCCTTCATGAGAGTCTTCATCTCGTACCAGGAAGTAACTGGAGCCATTCCAGTGTGTCTTCTCTTGTGCATAATTTGTTCCCACCAGTTGACTGCATATCCACTAAACTCAGTTGCAGCAAGCTTCACTTTCTTCTCTTCAGTGTAGTTTTGGCACTCAAAAACTAACTCCATTTTTCTTTCCCACTCCATGTAAGCATCAAGATCATTCTTACCAAGGAAAAGTGGAATTCTCAGCTTGATATTACCCAGGTTATCATCAGTTCTTGGTCGTGGGTTGTAGCTTCTCCTGGATCTAACATCACTCCTTCCTGAAGATGAATAAGCATCATCGGAATCATCCTCTCTTTCTTCTCCTCTGGCTCTTCTTGCAGGGGCGGTCAGCAGCTCTGTTTCTAGGATGTCTAGTTCCATAAAAGAACTCATTGGCTTCCTCTTCTCCTTTTGTCAAGTTATCTGTGACCTGCTTGGTAATCTCAGCAATCAGAGCCTTCATCTAAAAGGGATTAATATTGACAGTAGGTGTTGTCTCCTCTGCTTGATTATTGTTGTCGCCTGACATGGTTCCTGCAAAATCAACAAACTTTAGCAAAACACAGAACTCACTCTTTCTCTCACGATCCTCCTTTGTTCTCTCAAGTTTTGTGGTGAAGGTGATTCAAAAGTTCTGTAACCAACCCAATCAAATGAAACTGCAGAAACCCAAAATCCCAAAGAAAAGAGAAAGATAGACAGATTGCAAGATTTTGGATGAGCAAGTGATTTTACCAAACCTCAGTCCAATTTCTCCTAGACTGAACCCGATTTCTCCTAGGGATATTTTAATCAGATCTGGCTCACTTGCAAACAGATAGACAGATAAGAGATTGATAAGAACAGAAAAACCCAGAATAAAAGATGAATTCGAAATCCCAAAGATATGAACTTGAAATCCCATAAAGTTTCAGACTTTGATAGATTAGAGATTGAAAAATAACCCAGAACTTGTAGATCGACAGAGTGGTTGCTCTGATACCACTTAATGACTTCTTCCCAAGGATTTCCACTCTGGTTTTGGTTGGATCTACTTTGTAACAGATTGAAAGATGAATGTTTTGATGGATATTGGTTTGATGGACGAAATAGGGTAGATATATGGCTGGGTTGAAGGGGAATGGATGGATTGATACACTGAGGTTGCGGATTCGACACACCAGTCAGTTTGAGAGCTTGTTGATTGTTTTGGGTTCACACACCTCACAATCAAGTTGTTCAAAGAACAAATGAATCACCAAGAAGAAAAGAGTTTTTTTGATAAAAATGATGATTGAGTTCAGAACTGAAACAAAGCAACAATTTAAAGGGAAAATCAAGAGCAACTCGTGCATGAGGTCCTTGAGAGTTGTAGTTTCGTGCATGAGCACCTAGGGAAAAGAAATAAAACAAAAACAGAAATAAACTAGTTGTTATAGGAAACAGCAGAATAATTAAAGGTGGTTGGGATGGTGGTGACTGGGCCAAGGATCTCTTTTTCACTTTCTTGGTTCTGAATAAGGCCAACAATCTTCTTAATTAGTTTCTTGGACCTGGATCTCGTGATGGGCCCAACAGATATGAAAAATGGATCTTATTTCTGGTATTTGGCCTTCTTTTGGGCTGAGAGAGAGACATCTTCATTTTGGGCCTGATCCACGCCATCTTCTTGATAATAACTTGGTTCTTGCATCCATTCAGGTTCATCATCAGGTTCCTCTAAGGTTGGCTCGTCCTGGATTGCATCACTCAGGAACATGATAGATCAATCACTCACTGCTGTGATGAATAACCCATAACAGAGCTCAGTCCCACGTCCAGCATCAAGAGATGATGAGCTAAGTTGTTACCAGAAGGAACCAGCAGAGAAGAAAGAAGAAACTGCAGCAAAACAGGGTGAGAGAGAACAAGAGTTTGAATCAGAACCCACCTTCCTCTTTGTCAAGCAGACAACTTAGAAACCCATCTGAAAAAAGTGGAGAGATCATCAGTTATATGTGATCACGTGCCTGGTTTGAACCAAGCTGAAGAAGGAGTGCCTGATGGATCACATGAAGCTCATGAATTGGAACTTACAACTATGGTTGAAGAAGGTGAAATCATTGAATATTTTTCTTGTGATCTACTAACCAAACATTCTGTATGGATTCATAATAGCCTAGTGTAGCATCTGAGGTTTAACAAGGGCCTGCAACACCTTGTTTTGAACCAGGAGGAAGCTTGTGTTTGCATAAAATCATCAACAACAATCTGATCCAAATAGCAGCAGCATTGAAGCTTGACTTGAAAGGGTTATTGCATGAACATAGAGAACCAATGCTCGTTTCTGGTTTATCCAAGCTGAGATCACGTTTCTAGAAGTCTAAGATCAAGCCTTTTGTTTGGTATCAGTGGAGAGAAGCTCAATCAGAAGCAATGAGATCTGAACTAAACAAGTAGCAGAAATTGCTTGTTCTAAGTGTTACTTGTAATGAGCAGAGTTCGGTAAAACCTATAGGATGTGTGAAGGATTTACAAAGCTTTGTGTTTGAGCCTGGATGGGAGATAAACGTGCACAAGAGCTTTAACAACACCATGTTCCAAAGAGAAACAATTAAGCTGAGATTCGACCATCTTTTCAGCCTTGAAGAGTTGGATTTGAGGACAAATCCTTTTAAAGGAAGAGGGAATGGTGTGACCTGTATCAGCTTCAAATTTATGCTCTGGAAGCCAATGCACGTCTCAGAAAGACTATGGGCCATAGCACAACTTAATGGGCTCATTGGAGAGCTTATTGGCCTTATTCATGAGGTATTGGACCGACAGAAGGCTATAGGCCTTGATGAGGCCTTTATAAAGATAGGAATGACTATGGACCAACATGAACGACTAGTATTCAACATGATTGACCAAGGAATTGATGGAAGGAAGCTGGTTTGACAGGAAATTAAATGGATGGTCTGGTATGATCGATGAATGGACCGGTCAAACCAACATGGCCGAGAAATGAGTTGGAAATGGAAGATGAAGAACCAGAGCTGTAAATGGATTATCAGGAGTATTTTCATCATCCAAATAAGCTTAAGGAGGTACTTGGTCGTAGCAGAAACAAGATGGATTGAGCCCAAGCAAGAGTTGTTCAAAAAAGACCTTTATCAGCCCAAAAAATTGAAAGACAAGCTAGCTTGGATTATGATTGGGCCAAAAATATTAATCATGTCTAAGATGTTTTATCTTCAGTTTATTATGATTTTATTAAGTGTAAACCAATTAGGATTAAGTTTGGTTATCATAAACCAATTAGCAATAGGATTAGGATATGGTTTTTACTAAACCTACTTAGTTTTGGTTTAGGGTTTTTTAGCTTAGGATTTCGTTCACTTCTTTCTTATTTATGTAACCACGAGCCTCCATTTAAACAATCAACCTTTATTCAATAAAATTAAGCTTTGACTCAGACAATCGACTCTTAGGAGACTTCTCCATCTTGTTCACGTTGGTGAGCAGTTTTATATCACACTAAGGAAGAGTTAACCCTTTTGTGATCCATTCTAGACATCAAGCAGGACGCCCCTGTGTCTCAGGAGTAGCTAAACATCTTTAGATCATCTCATAGTTCTAAGGAGAAGACCATCTCTATCATCTATCATCGACCCACGCCCCCTTCAAGTGATCCAGGGAGAGACAGCCTATCCAGGGCCGTACCAAGACTTGCAGAAGGAATCTGATCTAATGTATACCAAGCCTCAAAGAAAGCAAATAATGTCAGGATTAGTGTTGAAAATCAGCTTAAGTTCCTTTAAACTTTCTAAGAAAGTGTGATATATCGGCAGGATGATCCACTTTGGTATCTCTAGTAATCTCTGCAAACAACCTTTTAAGAATGGTGTTAAAGTGTGATCAGTTAATAATAAATATTGATCATATTCCCCTTCTTGGCTCAATAAAACGTTTTGAAAAACTTATATATATATAGTAAATAAGACTCAAAACAAATCAAATAGCATCAGTGAACCTCCCCCAGACTTAAACTACAATGTTTCCAGTGTAATCCTTCCCGGTTTGGTTAGGAAAAACTAAATCATAAGTAAATAGCTTAAGAGAGAAACTCGATACCAGACTCTGTAAATGAGTATCGATCGATGTCACGATGTTGATGTCGACCGATGGTCATGTTCCATGGTCAATCGATGTTGATTCTTCAAAATCGATCGATGGTACACATGTAAGTTTCTACACGTTTTGTAGAATACATATAGAAATAAAACTCAAATAGAACACAATATCAGTAAACCTCCCCTAGACTTAAAAAACAATATCACCAGTGTTATACAGTCTG
Source organism: Moricandia arvensis (assembly GCA_905132765.1). Classification (NCBI taxonomy): domain Eukaryota; kingdom Viridiplantae; phylum Streptophyta; class Magnoliopsida; order Brassicales; family Brassicaceae; genus Moricandia; species Moricandia arvensis. The sequence goes on along the minus strand of CAJHQP010001975.1, from coordinate 68,343 downwards.
AGATTGGTGAAGAAAATTAATCATAATGAAAAAATTTAATAAGAAAAAACGATATACATGCTCGCTGATGGTGACCGTCGATCTACACAGTTAAGTGGCGATCAATCGATACTAGAGTTGCTCTGTCGATCGACAGTGATCAAGTGTTGGTTGATGCTTTGTGCAGACTATCTTCCTTAGATTATTATTTTTGAAAACCTGTAATAATAAAATAAAATCATAAATTAGACTAATATAACTAAAAACTAATTGAAAACTTACTAAATAGTGGGTTGCCCCCTACTAAGCACTTGTTATAGGCTTTAGCTTGATGTTTTGGAGTTCTGATTCAGTTCTGATGAGATTGTCTTGCTCTAAAACAATTCTCAATGTCCAATGTCTTTAGCTTCATCACCCTTTTTGTGAAAGCCTCCATAGACTCTTCTCCGTTGTCTATCATCTCAGCAATGAGGAGTGCTTGAAACTTTGCAAATGACTGCAAGAAGCATATGCTGCGCACTCGGTACTTCCTGACATGAACTGAGAAGTTGGGAATCAATGATAACTGAGGACCGTCTTTGGTCCTTTTCCTATTCTTCCAATTCCTCTTCTTCTTTCCCCCAGACTTGTCTGATCTCGTGGTGCCTCCATCATAAACATTTTGACACACTTCAAAAAATTTCTGCTCTAAAACACGACGGGTGTCGATCGACGCTCTAGTGTTGTCGTCGATCGATGCTCCAATGGTGGCGTCGGTCGATTCACCAATGATGGTGTCGATCGATGCTGCGACCAATGGTCCTTGGTCAACGTCACCTTCATACATCAATACGCTCTGAGAAACAATTGTATGCTGAATATCATCAAATACCTCAACGTAGAGATCCATATGCACACTTCCATTTGGTAGAATAGGAAATTCAACCTCAAAAACAGCACTGGGAACCACAAAATTCACAGGGTCATGTACCATCTTCACTCTTTTGTGAAAACCAACAACTTCTTATGTGCAGATAGGTGGTCGTAGATATTCATGGACAGCAAGGTGTGAGGTCTCGGACTTGTGGATTCTCTCCTCAACTGGTTCCAGCTCAACTGTGTGACATGGTTCGTTCAGTAATAAGTATCGATCGATATCAGCTATGTAGTGTTGACCGATGCAGTTGGGTGGGTGCAGATCAATGCTAGTTTTTGGTGAAGTTTTGATATTTATTCTCAAAAAGTGCTGATCTTCATCAAGCTTCTACTCTGAGTCCTGACCCAAATCTTCAGGTTGTGCTTCATCCAATTGCTTCACGAATTTCTCTGGCTCCAAGAATGGTGTCGATCGACAACATGGGTTAGTGTTGATCAATGTTGAGGTCTTAACGTCGGTCGAAATTGAAGTCTTAGTGTTGATCAATGTTGAAGTAAGATCACTAATATCAGTTTCTTTTAATCTGCTCGGCTCTCCATATCCATCTTCTTTTTCTTCCTCTACCATATATCTCAGCATAGCTTTCATCTCGATCTCCATATTTGCTTCAGTATCATAGAGAAAGTTGGTGAGAAGGCGTTCGTGATGTCATTCCAAGTAGTGAGAGATCCTGGTGACAACCTTATGAACCAACATGTTGCTTTTCCAGAAAGAGAGTATGGGAAGTTTGCAGAAGTAGTAATCTTCAGAGACTCCATTGCACTTAATGGTCGATGCTAAATCATCGAATGATTCAAGGTGGTTAGTGAGACATTCATGAGAAAGATCATGGAAAGGATGCTGACCCACAAGAGAGATATATGCACGATTCAGCTCAAAGACATTCCATTGTGGTGCAGAACGACGCGTCGCATACCTTTTGGCGTAGAAATCCTCAAGCCTAATGTAGCCTCTAAGTGTCTTTTGTTGTTCAATCCCAGAATTCACAGTAAGAGCAGTAACATCAGGGATTGCAGTCCCATGTGCATGAATCAATTGCCATGTACTGCTGCGAAGACGACCTTCTTCGTCACATAAGATCCCATTCTCATCAACTTCAAGTATGAGCAGTTCAACATTCTATGTCTTCCTCCAAGTAGTATCGATCAACGACAAAGTGTGGGTGTCAATTGATGTCATGATGTCAGTATCGGGCGACGGTGAAGTATTGGTGTCGATCGATGCTCGCTTCTCTTTGCTAGCGATCACTGCTTGGAGGGTGTCGACTACCCTCGTAGACTTATGGATCATGCGCGAATCAGCAGGTTCTTTTTGAAGAACCCAAAAATCCTCTCCTCATTGCTTCCTGGTACTAATATGTATGTACCTGAAACACAAGAAAAAAATTATGTAAATAAACTAATATAGAAAATACCTAGACTAAATTAAACAAATTGAGTCTAATGACGAATCCTTACTCCCCGCCAACGGCGCCAAATTTAACATGAGGGTTTTTATGTATTTCAATAAACACTCTATCAAATTAACCCTACAAACTACTTTTGCCAAGAGAATTCAAATTGTAGTATTTAGGGATAGAATCCAGAGGGAGCGTGGGCACATAATAAACTCAATACAGTCACGATTAAGCTAGGCAAATAGTTTAATAGGCAGTAAATAAATTATAGCCGATAATTGATTGATTGGTAAGTAAAAATAATTATAAGTAGCTAGATCCAAGGTTTCAGGCAAGTGTGTTATAGAGGATAGAAGCTAAGGGTATTAATCATGGAACTCGATATCTAATGTAAAAGACGACCATCTCTCGCTGCGAGTCTAATCTATTAACTAAGTCCGACGTCTCAGATCTTGCTTGTTGACACGGAATGACCGTAGATCGGTGGCAATGATCCTGCACCGATCGATGGTCTCTTGAGTCAAGTTTTATGACCTAATTCGATAATTCACTAAATTAACTAAATCAACTCTCGTTTGTTTCTAGCAACTTAGCTCAACATGATTAATTATGGTAGTAGGCTATGCTCTCACTTGCGCCTAACTATCCTATGATTAGGGTTCTAGTTAGCTACTCTAGAACACAAGAAATAAAGAAATCTATTGATAGATCTAATAATCACCCTAGCAATTCTATTGTTTGGCCAATCCATCAATACCATTAATAAATCTTAAACCTAACAAGAGATTTACTCAGACATGATCTTTGTAACAGAAATCATAGATGAAATAGATATAGAATAGAAATCAAATAAAGAACCAAAGGAGTTCCCGGAGTACTCTGAAGGATTTCCTCCCTTCTCTCCTAACCCTAGAACAATAGATAGAATAAAGCTTGGTGCCTAAACATTGGCATAGAAACACATAAATAGGATTTTAAATCATCCAAAGACATTTTGGTAATTTGTGATGGCTTCTAGGCTTAAGTCGGCCATAAAACAAGTCGAACCTGTCTTCTGGGATCATCGTCGATCAACACCAAGGCTGTGCCGTCGATCGACGCTCATTCATCTTCTCGACAGCTTCCTCTCGCGAGGTAGAGAGACCACTCTCCAGTAAAACGAGCATAACTTTGGATGTAAGATCCTGATTAACCTCAAACCGGTGGAATTGGAAATATAACTCCAAGATTATTTTTCTGTCAAAAGATCAGCTTAATCGCACCGTGGGAAAATCTCCATCAAGAGTTAAACATCTGACACATCTGCGCAGTTCTACATCTCTAAAAGCTCCAGAATCACTAAAGCTCTCCAGAACGTACCTGAACTTGAAAATACTCTAAAACAAACTCCAAAACATATAATATACTCTAAATAGGGCTGATATCATGGTAAAATAGTGGTAAATATCAGGCCCTATCATATATGCTGGACGGTTGGGTATTGAGGCTCCAGGAAAAAATCTATCTGATTTTCTATACCTCTTATGGGTGGAAACCCAATGGGACTATCTCCTGGAAAGACATCAATATACTCCTAAAAAGTATCTCAATCTCTCTCGATATTGTCGGAGCATGGTTAGATGAAGAAGTCAATAACTCTCTAAAAATGAGAAGGACCATTGATCTTTGGTCGAAGATAGCTTTCTTAATATCCGATAGTTGAGCCATGAGACTTAAGCCTTTTACCTCAACTTCCTTATTGGTTGCTTCGACTTCATCTTCTCTTGCTGGTTCCCTTCATTGCTTAAGTTGTACTTGATCTTTGTGTACCTCCTCAGGTGTCAATGGGAAAATGTGATTTTCTTGTCCTTGTGCAGGAAGGTATGTCGATTAGTAAAACTATCATGGACTGCCCTTTTGTCGAATTGCCAGGGCCGGACAAGAAGTATGTGGCTTGGATCCATTGAAAATACATCACACTCGACCACATCCTTGTATCGTCCAATGGTGAAGAGAATATGGACCTTCTTATTGACACGCAATTCTCCTTCTTCACTCAGCCATTGCAGGAGATAAGGTTTAGGATGCTGTTGATTATGGAGCCCAAGTTTATCGACCAATACTTCACTGGCCGCATTGGTGCAGCTTCCTCCATCGATTATGAGGCTGCATACTTTGTCTTGGATAAGACAACCAATGTGGAACAAATTTTCCCTATGCTGTTTTCATGTTCTTTGGCCTTTGGCTGAGCACTGAAGGCCTGGCGAGTGACTAGCAGCTCCCCACGGACTGGATAGTCCACAAAATCTTCTTTTGCTTCATCATAATGTCTCTCATCCTCGGACACTATCTCTCCACTGGCCAAGACAAGAATATTCTTCTTGTTGGTATACTCGTTGGAATAGTGACCAAACCATTGGCACTTGTAGCACTTGATGTTCTGAGACTTGTTGGTCGTTGCTTGCCCTTTGATTTTATCATCCTTGGCTTGTGCAGTAACACTTCCTTTGCATAAGTAGGCTTAGAAGAACCAAATTGGTTCTTGGTGAGGCCTTTCCTTTTGCTTTTTTTCTCAATGAGAGAACCTTATGTAGCATCTATTCTATGCTCTCGAACTCCTGCATCTCCAGCCGGTCTTGAATGTCTCAGTTCATTCCTCCTTGAAACCGAGCCATAGTAGCTTCATCAGATTTGTCAACATCAGCTTTGATCATTAAGTTGTCCATCTCTTGATGATACTCTGCTACACTCTTAAACCCTTGTGATAATCTCATGAGTTTTTGATGAAGCTCTCGTCCATAGTGGGTAGGCACAAATCTCTTACTCATGACTTTCTTCATCTCATGCCAAGAAGAGACCGGGGCCTGATAATGTCGCCTCCTAGAATTAGACAGCTGCTCCCACCAGTTAATAGTGTAGCCTTAAAACTTCATAGCAACGATTTTGACCTTACGTTCCTCAGTGTAATTTTCACACTTGAAAATGTAGTCCACCTTGTTTTCCCATTCCAGATAAGCATCTGGATCCATTTTTCCATGGAAAGGAGATATTCTCAACTTGAGACTTCTAGTGTTCTCTTCAAGTTGATGGCGCCTATAGTTGTTTCTTTCAGGTCGACCATCTTCATCTCTTGATTCGTCCGAAAGTTTGTCAATCCTACGCATGCCTCTACGAGCCCTTATAGGTGGTCTAACCACTCCAGCTCCCTCAGAACCAGCCCCAGCTTGTTCTCCTCCAGCAGCAAGAGCTGCAGCCTGCAAAACATCTTGAGGTATAATATTAGCATAAATCTGTTCCACCTGCCTAGATAACCTCCTTATGATTTCAGCAATCGTAGCTTCAACAAGTAAAGTTAGTACAACAAAGGATAGCCAAAGCCTCTCTCTCTCTCTCTCTCTCTATCTATCTCTCTCTCTCTCAGTGCTTAGGTGTTTAGTTCATTCAAAGGTGTTCTGTACTTCCAATAGCTCAGCAACAAACAAAGATCAAACAAAACAGAGAACAATCTCCAACCAAAAACATATGAGTTGCAAGATATTTACCAAACTAGGGTTTGATTTCTCTTAAGCCTATCGGCTTTTTCTTCGACTCTTTTTCTTTTTGTTTTTGTCTTTCTTTTTTGAATCTGGTTGGATCTATTGTAATTACAGAAGATAGAAATATAAAAATTGAAAAGAAATAGAGAGTAAGAATGGTAAAAGAAAACGAAAACTCCAAACTGAAAGAGAATGAATCAACACGAACCCCTTTTGATTAGACAGTCTCAAGTTGTTCTGATACCACTTGATGAGTCATTGGTCAAGTAAAAGCCCCTTGATGCTCTTGAGGGTTAATTGTGATGGTGATTGGATCAAGTTACTAACACCGATCTGATGATAGTGATGATGATAACTCTGTTGGCTACTAGTACACACAAAGGATGGAAAGGTCTTATCTCCTCTTGGACCTGTCTAGGATGATCTATGTTCCTCCTAGTAGGTTTCTCAAGCCTCCCTGGTTATGATTTTTCCTGCACAAAATCAGAATGGTCAAAACAGTTTTTTTCTTTTATAAACAAATTCTGACATTTCCAGCAGAAACTTGGTGAAAGAACTAAATTGTTCATGATGTCAGATTCTCCTGTTGAGCCTTTTTAGTGACCTCTTAGATTGTATCGTTTCCTGCTCATAACCAGACTCATAAATAGCATATGAATCTTTTTTTCTCATAGATTTTTCTCTTCTTTCAAAGGCTGCCTTTGTTGCAGAGTTAAACAGATTATAACCCAACTCCCTTTTAGGCAACTCCTCCTGACATTGCTTCCTCCAGTCATGGTTTCATGATGCAATTTCAACAAGTAAAGTTAGTACAACAAAGGATAGTGAAGCCTCTCTCCCTCACAGTGTTTAGGTATTTAGTTCATGCAGAAGTCTTCTATGATTCCAATAGCTTAGAAACAAACAAAGATCAAACCAAATAGAGAACAATCCCAAACCCAAAACAGAAGAGTTGCAAGAGATTTTTCCAAACTAGGACTGAATTTCACTTCAACCAGTCAGCTTTCTCTTCGACTCTTTCTTTTTATTTTAATCTTTCTTTTTATGAATCTGGTTGGCACTCTTGCAGTTACAGAAGATAAATATATAAAAATTGAAAAGAAACACAAAGTAACAACGGTAAAGAAAACAAATAACCCAAACTGAAAGAGAAAGAATCGACACAAAACCGTTTGTGTCAAACACTCTCAAAGTGCTCTTCTACCACTTGAAGAGTCATTCGTCAAGGAAAATCCCCTTGATGCTCTTGAGGGTCGATTGTGATAGTGATTGGATCAGATTACTAACACTGATTTGATGATAATGATAACTTTCTTGGCTACTAGCACACGCAAAGGATCGAAGGGTCCTATCTCCTCTTGGGCCTTTCTATGATGTTGTATGCTCCTCCTAGTTGGTTTCTCCAGTCTCCCTAGTCATGCCTTTTCCAGCACAAAATCAGAATGGTCAAAAACCAATTTTTTTTCTTTTCTGAACAAATTCTGTCTTTTTCCAGCAAACTCTTGGTGAAAGTGCTGAGTTGATCATGATGTGTGCTTCTCCTGTTAATCCTTTCCAGTGACCTCCTAGATTGTATCATTTTCTGCTTATAAAAAGACTTAACAATAGGATATGAATCTCTTTTTCTCACAGATTTTTCTCTACTTTCCAAGGCTGCTTTTGTTGCAGAGTTAAAGAGATTATAATCCATCTCCCTTTTAGGTGTCTCCTCTTGTCATTGCTTCCTCAATTCTGGTTTCGTGATGCAACTTCAACAAGTAGAGTTAGTCAACAAAGGATAGCCGAAGCCTCTCTCTCTCTCTTGCAGTGTTTAAGTGTTTAGTTCATTCAGAAGTCTTCTGTGATTCCAATAGCTCAAAAACAAACAAAGATCAAACCAAATATAGAACAATCTCCAACCCAAAAGAGAAGAGTTGCAAGATATTTTACCAAACTAGGGCTGGATTTCTCTTCAGCCAGTTGACTTTCTCTTCGACTCTTTTTGTTTTTTATCTTTGTTTTTCTTTGGAATCTGGTTGGCTGTCTTGCAGTTGCAGGAGATAGACATATAAAAATTGAAAAGAAACAGAGAGTAACAGTTGTAAAATAAAACGAAAACCCCAAACTGAAAGAGATTCAATCGACACAAACTCCTTTTGATCAGACGACCTCAAGCTGCTTTGATGCCACTTGATGAGTCATTGGTCAAGGAAAAGGCCCTTGATGCTCTTCAGGGCCGATTGTGATGGTGATTATACCAGGTTACTAACACTGATCTGATGATAATTATGATGATAAGTTTGTTGGGTACTAGCACACGCAAGGGATGGATGGATATCGATGGGTTTGATGGTCTTCAGTGTAGGTTGTGGATGGCCTAGCAATTGTTTAGAACTGTCACTGGTCATGAGAGGCAACAGCATGTTAAATGATCGGAGACGGTTCTGCTTTGGAGATCACTCTCCTTGGCAATCAATTTTCAAAGATGAACAAAGGAATCACAAGTTATAAAAGATTTTTTTGATAATAAGTGATTGAATAATTCTGAAACATACAATGAATATTTGTAGAAGAACAGAAGATGAAACACTCTAAAAACTTGTAGAAAAACGAGAAAGAAACTTTAGAAAAGCTAGGCAAGACTTTGTGTAAAAACTAGGCAGTTTGTAGAACTGAGATGTTGAATCTTAACTGGACTTTGAAAACTCTTGCTTGCCCACGACCAAGACTTACTTGGTGGCTTTCTTTGATATTTATTTGTGATAATAGGTCATTAACACTCTGATAAAAAGCCTGGTTGAATTTGGCTTGAAACAAACCCAATATGAATTTGTTTCTCTTTTTTTGGGTTGAAAAAGACAAGTCTCATCCACCATCTTGTTGGGCCGAAATTTATCTGGTTCAACTAGGTCCATAACAGCTCCAGGTGACACTTAGCTGGTTCAGCTGTTCTAAAGTAGTGTCGCTCAGCTGGTTTAGCTTGTCAACACTCACTTCAGCTAGTTCTAGCTCAACCTCAGTCTTGTTAGCTGGTTCATCCATGGACACCTTGAATGGTGCGACAAGGATTACATCATTTAAGTTAATTAGAATCCAAATTATCATTAATATGTAGTTATTAAATTATAAAGATTGAATTATGAATTAAAAAATAATAGGATGGAGTGTTGAACTTTATTAAACAAAACTATTGTAGAAATTAAAAAAGAAATGGGTGGTGAATAATTAGATTGAAGAGGGAGAAGATGATCCGAAATGTTTTAAAAGAAAAAATATGATGTTGATTTATCAAAACCATTGTACATGGTCTTCAAAGAACATGGTCATTTGATAAGATTCTTGTAAAAATGCACAAGAGTGTTGCTGAAAATACCTCTGTAGCTTTTGAACTGTGGAGCGACATAAGTGTCCGAAAGCGGAAAGATCCGAAAGCACAAAGAGAACACTATGAAGTTGCAAGAACCAAGACTCAATTAGCCAATCACATAATCTACTCATTTCCCTCACTAATTCTAAAAAGACCAATAATCACACATCCAATTACCAAATTGTGTGTTTGAATAAAAGGAGAATATTACCTTTCCCGTTTGTTTGATATCTTCTTATCGATCTCACAGATAAAACAAAAAAAAATCTCACAAGAAACATTGTAGTTTCTTCATAGCTTCTTCCTCACTGAACAACACTCACGGTGAGTATGATGCGTAATTGTAAAAGAAAAGGGGGAAAGTAAAACCTTACCTCCCAAAATATTTGACTAGGGTTTGAATACTTGATCATGTCTATTCGATTTCCATGACTTCAGCTTGACAAAAAATGACAGTAGTATGAATCAAGAAATATCTGCCAAACAAACACAGTAGTATGAATCGAGAAATATCTGCCAAACAAACACATGAACGACATATAACTATAGCAGAGACACTTGAAGAAAACACCTACATAATTTCAGATCGGCAATCAAGTAGCTGAGACGATCGACTAATAGATGAACATGACATGAGGCTGGAAGATCTGAAGCTTGAGTTTCCTTGCAAGAAGATGATTCCTCTGGCACGAACATATAATTGAGGAATTCTGGAACACGTTTTTAAGAAGAAGCCATTGGTGAAAAGATGATTGTGATTTATATACCTATACTATTTAAATTAATTAATTTAGTTTTTTCTTAAGCATGCGACATAGGCAAATAATTCACAAAATAGCTAACCAATCACAACATCTATATATGCCACATCATTCTCCTTTGTCTCACAAGCAAAGCTATTGATTACTCTTCCAATTTCCTCATTTGCTACGTAAACGTATTTCCCTACTTTTAAATTTCATTGCAACTTCTTCCCTGCCCTTCTCAATCTTTTTCTTACAACATTTTTTAAAAGATTCTATGTGAATGGTTGTGGTATGTCAACAAATATTTAATTTGTCAAATATTCTCTTCACTCGATCTGCTGATGATTTCTAAAGATTCTCTTCAAATCCAGGTTAGCTTTCTCAACACATTTGGTATGTCAGTACTACATATGCTTTATAGTTCTAACCATGCTTGTAATTTGATGCATGGAGTTTACACTTGAAATATAAAAAGATTGTTTTTCTTTCATTTTAGGATCTATATACTGAAGGGTTTACTAATTTACTTTGATGTCAATCTTCTCCAATGATATTAAAGCTTTTTCTTACATTCAGCATCCAAGGTGGATCCGTTGCAACCAGATTTCTTCGAGTTCACTGGTCGTGTGGTTGATTTAGCGTTGATGCACAAAGTTCAAGTAGGGGTGCTACTCGGCCGTGTTTCTTACTACAATTGGCTGGAAAAAAAAGTTGGTTTGAAAGATATCAAGGACACGGATCGAATCATGTACAAAAGATGCAAACAAATTCTAGAGATGGATCTAGTGTCTTTTGATTCAGACCCATGTCTTGGTCTAACATTTGTATCTGAAACCGAGGTGCTGGGAGAAGAGGAACAAAAGAGCTACTTAAACATGGAAAGTCCATTGCCGTTAACAACAAGAACAGGAACAATATGTCAATCTCCTTATCAAAAAACGATTAGCAGCATCAATCTCTAAGAAAGTAAATCAGTTTTTTAAGGATTCTGGGATATCCTTGCAGATTTTGAGGATTTCGATATCATGATTAGAGGAGGAGAGAAGTTGATAAGCATAGATGATTGGAAAGCGCATACAGAGTAAAATGGATAGCGCAAGTAACTATTGTTGACATGAAGAAATCATGGATCCCTAAAACATGGTTCCCAAAATTATGGACCTTGTTTATTGGAGCTCATGAATTCATGGATCCGTAAAACATGGTTCCCAAAATCATGGACCTTGTTTATGGGAGTTCATGAATTCATGGACCTTGTTTATGGAAGATGTCTTTTGTATTCTCTATATATTACAATGTATTTGCAAAGAAATGAATCAAGGAAATTCTCCTTCTTATTCTTATTTGTTCTTGAGTGTTCTTGAGTGTTCTTGAGTGTTCATACTCTTTCTCTTCATAAATCATCAATTCTAACATGGTATCAGAGCTTTAAGCTCCTACTTCATTCCGCAAACCTTCTCTATCCTTCTCTTTTATTCAGCAAAGCTTTTATGTTATTCTCATTCCGCAAATCATAAAAATGGAGAAGGAAAACATAATTTCCGTGACCCTTGAGGGTCCTAATTATCTCTCATGGTCAAGAGTGGCCAGAATCACCTTGGGATGTCATGGACTTTGGGACAACCATATCATGAAGGCTGGAACTTCAAAGAGGATGGCTGAAGAAGATAGATACGTGAACAACCACAACCAATGGGTTCAAGAAGACCAACAAGCTCTGGCTCTCATCTGTAACTCCTTGTCAAAACCAATCCTGAAGATCAATTCTCACATCAAAACCGCCAAGAGACTATGGGAGAGTCTTCAAACCACTTATGGGTGTTTATGGGAGAGTCTCCAAACCATCTATGAGAACGACCGGTTCCTCAGCTTTCTCCTACACCTAGACTCATCATTCAACACACTGATAAATAATTTCTTTACTGGAAGAAAGATTTCATGCCTAGATGATGGTGATCCTCTCAAAGGCCAGCCGGATAAATGTAAACCCAAGGAGCATCAAGCAATTCAAGGGAGAACCATGTATTCTGCTCACATGGGTGATTCAACTGAAGACATGTGGAGAAATCAAGTTGGTACAACCTCATCTGATGATTTTGTGACCAGAAAAGACGCCAATTCCTTTATCTGGAGCACTGTCTTGGCTCTCATTGCTTCCAAGAAGGCCGGTACACATTCTCCTGACTCTAAACCTATCATAATAGATTCAGGAGCAAGCCATCACATGATTTGTGATAGGAACTTGATTAGTAATATCCAGCCTGCCGTAGGGAATGTAGTCATAGCAAATGGTGATAAGGTGAAGATAGAAGGGATAGGGAACCTTAAAGTGTTTGATAAGGAATCTACTGCCTTGTATATGCCTGGATTTTCATCTAACTTGTTATCAGTAAGAAGGGCTACGATTGATTTGGGCTGCCAAGTTGTGTTCAGACCAGATGAAGTTGAGTTTCAAGACCTGAAGACAGGAAAGGTCATTGGAAAAGGGCACAACCATCAGCAGATGTATCATCTTGAGAGGAATATGGTGCCAGAATCATCTATGCCTCACTGCCTGGCTAGCACCGTTAATGGCGCTGAGAACACAATATGGCATGCCAGATTGGGACATCCCCATACAAGAGCTCTAAACCTGATATTCCCTGGAGTGGTGTCTAAGAATGAAGAGTGTGAAGCCTGCATATTGGGGAAGCATTGTAGGACAGTCTTTCCACGGTCTGGCACCACCTATGAGAGTTGCTTTGACTTGGTTCACTCTGATGTATGGACGGCTTCATGTGTGTCAAGGGAGAATCACAAATACTTTGTCACCTTCATTGATGAAAAATCCAAATACACTTGGTTGACACTGATTCAGTCCAAGGATAGGGTGTTAGACGCCTTCAAGAATTTCCAAGCTCATGTCTCCAACCACTTCAATGCCAAGCTGAAGATCCTCAGATCAGACAATGGTGGAGAATACACAAGTCATGCATTCAAACAGTACTTGGCTCAACATGGAATTATTCATCAAACAAGCTGTCCATATACTCCTCAACAAAACGGAGTTGCTGAAAGGAAGAACAGACACCTGATGGAGGTAGCCAGATCAATGATGTTCCACACCAATGTTCCAAAAAGATTCTGGAGTGATGCGGTGGTGACTGCTACTTATCTGATCAATAGGACTCCAACTCAAGTCCTCAAAGATCTATCACCGTTTGAAGTCCTTAACCAGACCAAGCCAGCTTTGGACCACTTACGGGTGTTTGGATGTCTCTGCTTTGTGCTGATACCAGGGGAGCAGAGAAACAAACTGGATGCCAGGAGCACAAAAGCGATGTTCATTGGCTACTCTCCAACACAAAAGGGGTATAAGTGCTATGATCCAGTAGCCAGAAAAGTTTTAATATCAAGGGATGTGAAGTTTGTGGAAACAAAGGGATATTATGAGGTGAAGAATTGGGATGATCTGAGGGACTTACCGCAATCAGAAAGAGCCACAAACCTCAGAATCATTTTGGAGAACTTCGGCATTGGCATGTCTCCAGCAACTCAAGAAACAAGAAGGAATATCCCTGAAGCTACTGCACCGGTTCCAGAAGCTGTAGTTGAAGAAGATGTGATTAATGAAAATGAAAAAATTGCCCATCCTGACCCTGAAAGGGGGAATCAACAAGAAGCTCATGATCAGGATGAGACCAAATCAGAATTAGTTCCTGAGACTCAAGATCAAGTTCCAGAAGAAACAAATGAGGCAGCACCTGATCAGATACAGCCTTTGCGAAGGAGCACAAGAATCAGGCAACCGAAAGTCTACTTCAATGCTAAAGCTGTGGCACATCCAGTGAGTGCAGTATGCTCGCTTGCTCAATATCCAGAAGAACATCAAGTCTTCATTGGAGAATTGGATCAAGAGTACATCCCAAACACCTATGAAGAGGCAATGCAAGACAAAGAATGGAGAGAGTCTGTTGAAGAAGAGATCAATGCCATGATCAAGAACAACACCTGGTATGAGACTGAGCTTTCAAGAGGAAAGAAAGCCGTGACCAGCAGACTCTTGCATACCATCAAGTATCTTGCAAATGGAAAGCCAGAAAGGAAGAAAACCAGACTGGTAGCAAGAGGATACACACAAGTGTATGGAGAAGATTATCTAGACACGTTTGCACCAGTGGCGAAGCTTCATACAATCCGGATACTCATCTCATTGGCAGTGAACCTAGAGTGGGATATTTGGCAAATGGATGTAAAGAATGCTTTTCTACAAGGTGAACTAGAAGATGAAGTGTACATGAGACCACCTCCGGGAATGAAAGAGATGGTAAAGCCAGGAAATGTCCTCAGACTCAGAAAGGCGATCTATGGCTTGAAGCAATCACCAAGAGCTTGGTACCACAAACTAAGCACTACTTTGAATGGAAGAGGATTTGTGAAGTCTCAAGCGGATCACACACTCTTCACTCTCACCAGCAAGTCCGGGATTATTGTGATCCTAGTCTATGTGGACGACATCATCATTACTGGTAGTGACAAGGAGGGGATCAGTGCCACCAAGACATTCCTCAAGACCGCATTTGACATCAAGGATCTAGGTGAACTGAAGTACTTCCTCGGGATTGAGATGTGCAGATCAAAGGAGGGGTTGTTCATGTCCCAAAGAAAATATACTTTGGATATTCTAAAGGAGGCAGGAGATCTTGGAAGAAGACAAGCCAAAACACCACTTGAAGAAGGCTACAAGACACTGCGAGAGGGGGAGTATGAAGATACTCCATTTGAAGATGTCAAGCAATATAGGAGAATTGTTGGAAAGCTGATCTATCTAACCATTACCCGGCCAGATGTTTGTTTTGCAGTAAATCAGGTGAGCCAGCACATGCAAAATCCCAAGGTTCATCACTGGAACATGGTGGAGAGAATCCTAAGATACTTAAGGGAGGCTCCGGGTCAAGGCGTATGGATGGCTTGCAACAGAAACACTGAGGTTGTTGGATACTGTGATGCAGATTGGGCTGGAGACAGAACAGACAGAAAATCAACTACCGGCTATTGCACATTCATTGGAGGAAATTTGGTTACATGGAAGAGTAAGAAGCAGAAGGTTGTGTCTTGCTCAAGTGCAGAAGCAGAGTATAGATCAATGAGGAAATTAACCAGTGAACTCATCTGGATAAAGAGTCTTCTAGGCGACTTGGGGATTGAGATCACCAACCCCATGACCATGCATTGTGACAACCAAGCCGCAATACACATTGCGTCCAATTCAGTCTTCCATGGGAGGACAAAACACATAGAAGTAGACTGCCACAAGGTAAGACAAGCAGTAGAGCAGCAAGTGATCCTCCCATGCTACACAAGGAGTGAAGATCAACTGGCGGACATCTTCACCAAGGCGGCCAACAGCAAAGTTTGTGAGTCTATTCTTCCAAGACTAGGACTCATAAACCTTCCATGTCAGTGATCCCCTCACCATGGAGTGTTCTACTCTTTTTCCTTTGCTTGGTTTTTATCCCAAGTGGTTTTTCCAAGTAAAGGTTTTAATGAGGGAATACTTCATGGCTTTCCAAGCTTGACTTGTTTCATATGGTCAAGCTTGAGGGGGAGTGTTGACATGAAGAAATCATGGATCCCTAAAACATGGTTCCCAAAATTATGGACCTTGTTTATTGGAGCTCATGAATTCATGGATCCGTAAAACATGGTTCCCAAAATCATGGACCTTGTTTATGGGAGTTCATGAATTCATGGACCTTGTTTATGGAAGATGTCTTTTGTATTCTCTATATATTACAATGTATTTGCAAAGAAATGAATCAAGGAAATAAGTTTCTCTCCTTCTTATTCTTATTTGTTCTTGAGTGTTCTTGAGTGTTCTTGAGTGTTCATACTCTTTCTCTTCATAAATCATCAATTCTAACAACTATTGATGCGCTTCCATCTTGTGTAGGATAGTCATGTCCAAATACATTGAGTTCAGTTAATCTTCCAACGGCAACTTGTTGGATATAAGACATGGGATTGTTTGGTATGCCCTTTGGATCTTCTCCAATTTTTCCGCTCTCATGAGCTCCAATAGGATTGAAATATCTCAGAAGAATTATCGACCAATATGGTTATGTTGCGTGAATGTCTCTAGCTATATCTTCAAGAAACAGTTGCACAGATAGAAATGAATTTTCAAGATGTAAATCACATATGATATATATGCTTCTTGTTACAAAACGAGTGAATGTCAACAATACACGCACCGTTCATTGAAATAATCGTGTGAAAGAATATTAAGTGGAGCCCACCGTCACTATGCGCGCACAGTAACTTACTTTTCACTTCTATAAATAAGAACGATTCGATTGTAAACGAAGATACAACACTACTTCTTCTTTCTCCAATATAATAAACTCTCTCTACTTTATACAAGTGTTATCTTCTTCATACAGGTATAAAATTTTGCCCTTATTCAAATTTTGAAATACTATAAATTTGTAAGTTATTTCATAACACGTTATCAGCACGATCACTCTGCAATTCGGTAAAGTTTATATGTATCATATTTACCCTGCTATAATGGCCGGTATACCGCCTTTATTACTATTTATTATTTTATAGTAATTGTTTTAATTTATATTATTTATATATATTAATGTGGGCGGTATGTCGCCCCGTTAAGATTATTAAATATACTATAAATATAATTATAGGTTTGGCTTTGCCGCCATATAATTTATATTATTTATCTATATTAATGTAGGCGGTATGTCGCCTCGTTAATAAACCTTAATTGCTAAATATGCTATAAATATTGGCTTGACTCCGCCGCCGCATAATTTATTGCATAATATTGGCTTGGCTCCGCCGCCGCATAATTTATTTATTGCATAATATTGGTCTGGCTCTGCCGCCGCATTATTTGTTTAATGTTTTGACATAAATAATTTTATCACTAGAATAAATATTGATATTTGCATATTATGAATATTATATAAATATTTGATCGCTTAGATAAAATATTATGAAATTTATTGATTCTGGTTGACTGCTTATTACGATATTTTCAGACTGATTTTTGGTTCAAACATTTTAATCCCAACGGTCACAAAGAATTTTTTTAAAATTCCCCCCTTTTCCAACGGTCATGAACAGTGTTTTTTTACCTATAAATATACTCATCCTTCATTCATTCAACTCATCCAAAACATTTCATCTCCTCCCAAATATTTTCAAATCGCTCTCCTCCGATTTTCGTTGCAAGAATGATGATTCGGCTATTTTTGATTTTATGTGCGATTTTTATTTTTACTTCTATGTATTTGATTTATCTTGGAGGAATTGCTGATGAAAATTTCGGCATTAATGTTGTTTTAAGTTTTTATGCATTATTTTTTCTTGTAATGGCTTGCATGATTAATGTTAATGGCTTTTAAATATTCTGAAATTCTAATAAAATTTATTTCTTGTAATCATAATGCTTGTTCATGCATCTCGAATATTTTAATAAAATAATAATTTCATTTTATTTATGCTATTTGATTTTAGAAATCTAATAACAAACATGGAGAAGCTCCAATTTCACGCCCTAGACACCACCGGTACCAACTACTTTTCGTGGGTTGCAAATGTCGAACTTTATCTTGAATCTCTTGGTTTATCTGAGACCATTAAAGAGAGTAATACTTCAACGCCTCAAGAAAAGGCTGAATCGGTGATCTTCCTTAGAAGACACCTTGATGAAAGTATTATTTATGAATATGCCAATTTAAAAGATCCTAAAGAGCTATGGAAGTCTCTGAAAGATCGTTATGATCAGCAGAAAGATATAACACTTTCACTTGCTCGGGATGAATGGCAAAGTCTGAAATTCCAAGATTTCGACAAAGTGATGAATTACAATTTTGTTGTACTAAGGGTTGTAGCCAAATTGAGATATTGTGGTGAAACGATTACCGAATCTCAAATGCTTGAGAAGACATACAACACATTTCACAAGAGCCACATCACCCTGCAATAACAATATAGGTTGCGGGGATACACTAAATTTTCAGATTTAATTGTGGCACTTCTCATAGCAGAAAAGAATAACGAGCTTCTCATCAAGAATCACATGACTTGTCCGAATGGTTCCAAAGCTCTCCCGGAAGCTTAAATTCCTATCATGTGACTCTTAAAAATTCCACAATTATACCATAAATAATTGTTATTTGTGGAAGATTAATGTATAATTATTGTGTGTTTAAGATTTGGTGATGATGTATAATATTATCTTATGATTCTTTTTGTTTGTCTCAGAAATGGATAAGAGAACAAACGGGACAACAACTACGCAACTTGGTAGAGAAGTTTGCATACCAGATAGTGGCACAACGCACACTATACTGAAAGATAAGAGATTTTTCTCTAACTTAAAGTCAGCCAAAATGACTGTAAACACAATATCAGGTCCTACAGACTTGATCGAAGGAATTGGCAAAGCAAACTTTATGTTGCCTAATGGAACAAAGTTTTCCATAGATAATGCCTTATATTCTCCAAATTCTAAAAGAAATTTGTTGAGTTTCAAAGATATATATCTTCAAGGATATGATACTCAGTCTGCAACTGAAAATGGCAAGAAGTATATATATATAATTTCCGAGAGATCAGGCAAAAATCTAATCTTGGAAAAGTTCCCAGAACTTCCTTCTGGATTACATCACACTTATATTGATGTAATAGAATCACATTTTGTTATCAAAAGAAATCCAGAAAATGTTATACTATGGCATGACCGTCTTGGCCATCCATGCACTACAATGATGCGTAAAATCATTGAGAGTTCACATGGTCACTCAGTAAAAGCCCAAGATATACATCAGAGTAATAAAATGCCATGTACTGCATGTGCCCTTGGGAAATTGATCATAAGACCATCACCAACAAAAGTTGATAAAGAATCACCAAGATTCCTAGAACGAATACAAGGTGATATTTGTGGACCAATACATCCACCATGTGGACCATTTTATTATTTTATGGTACTAATCGACGCATCCAGTAGATGGTCACATGTTTGCTTGTTATCATCTCGAAATATGGCATTCGCGAGATTTCTAACTCAGATAATCAAATTAAGAGCTCAGTTCTCTGATTATCCAATTAAAAGAGTTAGATTAGATAACGCTGGAGAATTCACATCCCAAGCATTTAATGATTACTGTATGGTATCAGGGATTGAAGTAGAACATTCAGTTGCTCATGTTCATACGCAAAACGGATTGGCAGAATCCTTAATTAAACGACTGCAACTGATTGCAAGGCCATTGATTATGAGATCCAAACTCCCAACTTATGTATGGGGTCATGCAATTTTGCATGCAGAAGCACTTATTCGGATAAGACCAAGTGCATATCATAGATATTCCCCGTTACAATTAGTATCTGGTAGAGAACCAAATATCTCTCATCTAAAAGTATTCGGTTGTGCGGTTTATGTTCCAGTGGCACCACCACAACGTACAAAGATGGGACCTCAAAGACGGTTGGGAATATATATTGGTTATGATTCTCCATCGATAATAAGATATCTAGAACCACAAACTGGTGATGTTTTTACGGCACGATTCGCTGATTGCCATTTCAATGAAAAAGAATTCCCAAATCTAGGGGGAGATAACAATAAAGTAGGAAAAGAAATCAAATGGAATGTGCCATCCTTATTACACCTTGATCCTCCTACGAAACAGTCAGAACTAGAAGTTCGACGTATCATGCATTTACAAAATATAGCAAATCAACTACCTGATGCATTTGCCGATACCAAAATGGTAACTAAATCTCACATACCCGCTGCAAATACTCCTGCTCGCATTGAAATACCACAAAAGTGTGGAATGGCAGTTGATACACGTGAATCAAAGACACGTTTGAAAACGCGGCAGACCTTTCGGCTCAAAGGATAAAAATCCTAGAAAACGAAAGGAAGTTGAAAGGCATGATACCTCCAGAATAACAGAAAATGTTCTTGAGAGAGAAGATAATGAATCTAACGACAATACAAAGCATCATGAATCTGAAGAAAATCATGAGATTTCTATTAATTACATCCATAATAGAAAAATATGGGAACGGAAAGAGATGGATGATATAAATGATGTTTTCTCATACCTTTTAGCAAAGGAAATAGATGAAGAAAACGAAGATCCAAAACCAACATCTGTTTATGAATGTCAAAAGAGACATGACTAGATAAAATGGAAAGATGCAATCCAAGTCGAACTAGATTCACTTAACAAAAGAAATGTATTCGGACCCATTGTAATCACACCCAAAGATGTGAAACCTGTTGGATATAAATGGGTATTTGTTCGGAAACGAAATGAGAAAAACGAGATTACAAGATACAAAGCTCGCCTGGTAGCTCAAGGTTTTTCTCAAAGACCTGGAATTGATTACGAGGAAACATATTCTCCTGTTATGGACGCAATCACATTTAGATTCCTGATGAGCCTAGCGGCTAATGAAAATTTAGAAATGCATCTTATGGATGTCGTTACGGCATATTTATATGGATCATTAGATACTGATATCTATATGAGAATCCCAGATGGATTTAAGATGCCGGAAGTGTTAAGTTCCAAACCTAAAGGGTTATGTGCAATTAAATTGCAAAGATCATTATATGGGTTAAAACAATCTGGACGTATGTGGTATAATCGTCTCAGTGAACATTTAACAAAAGAAGGATATGTGAATGACCCTATATGCCCCTGTGTTTTCATAAAGAAAACAACATCGGGATTTGTAATAATCGCGGTGTATGTTGATGATCTTAACATTATAGGAACTCAAGAAGAAATACAAAAGGCATCAAATTATTTAAAAGGAGAATTTGAGATGAAAGATCTCGGGCAGACAAAGTTTTGTCTTGGTTTACAAATTGAGCATTCTCAAAAGGGTATATTTGTACATCAGTCTACATATACAAAAAGAGTGCTAAAACGTTTTAACATGGATAAAGCAACTCCGCTTAGCACTCCGATGGTTGTTAGATCACTTAATATTGAAACTGATCCGTTTCGACCATCTGAAGAGAATGAAGAAATACTTGGTCCTGAAGTTCCATACTTAAGTGCAATTGGAGCTCTTATGTATCTTGCAAATTGTACTCGGCCTGATATATCTTTTTCTGTCAATCTTTTAGCAAGATTCAGTTCATCCCCTACACGAAGACACTGGAATGGAATTAAACATGTCTTTCGTTATCTTCAAGGGACTATTGATTTAGGTCTATTTTATCCTAAAAACTCAAAGGGTCAAATGATTGGTTTTGCAGATGCAGGTTATTTGTCAGATCCACACAAAGCTCGATCACAGACAGGATACGTCTTTACAATTGGAGGCACTGCCATATCTTGGCGTTCTCAGAAACAAACACTTGTGGCGACCTCATCGAATCATGCGGAGATAATCGCACTCCATGAAGCAAGTAGGGAATGTGTATGGCTAAGATCAATAAGCCGACACATATGTTCAAGCAGTGGAATTGACAAGAATATGGAGCCAACTGTTATATATGAAGATAACGCAGCATGCGTTGCTCAAACGAAGGAAGGATATATCAAAAGCGATAGAACCAAGCACATACCTCCGAAGTTCTTCTCGTACACTCAGGAGCTCGAGAAGAAGAAAGAGATTGAAGTAAGATATGTCCGATCATGCGACAATGCAGCTGACCTCTTCACAAAATCACTTCCTACCTCAGTATTCAGGAAACATGTCCATAATATTGGAATGCGTCATCAGAAAGATCTGTGACTGTTCATTCGAGGGGGAGCTTACGTGGTTGTACTCTTTTACCTTACTATGGTTTTTCCTACAGGGTTTTTCTAGAAAGGTTTTTAACGAGGCAACAACAAATACGTTAAGCGAAAGACGATAGTGACTCTGGTCTCCAAGGGGGAGTGTTACAAAACGAGTGAATGTCAACAATACACGCACCGTTTTTTGAAATAATCGTGTGAAAGAATATTAAGTGGAGCCCACCGTCACTATGCGCGCACAGTAACTTACTTTTCACTTCTATAAATAAGAACGATTCGATTGTAAACGAAGATACAACACTACTTCTTCTTTCTCCAATATAATAAACTCTCTCTACTTTATACAAGTGTTATCTTCTTCATACGGGTATAAAATTTTGCCCTTATTCAAATTTTGAAATACTATAAATTTGTAAGTTATTTCATAACACTTCTGTAATATTTGCTTCACTATTACAGACAAACTAGTGGAGATCATAAGATTCCAAAAGCACACTTTAATGGAGCAATTCATCATTCAATCTTTTATGGAAAAAAACTTTGTTTTTTTCTCAGCATATGCATGTGCCAGTCTGAAGTATAAAATACTCATAGGTTAAATGTGTAACCATATTTCACACAAGGTTAGTGTCACAAAAGTTTTGAAAGATTGATTTTCTGCCAGCCAAACTAGAAAAGGGACTATGAGCATCTATACTATTAAAGCAGGATCCTACTTTACAAAATTTGGATTATGCCCTTAGTTTCATATTTACATTAAATTACTTAATAGTTAGCTAATTTAAAAGATTGCAATCTTTCAATCATTTAATACTTAACAAAAACAATTTTATAAATAGCATATATATATACACAATCATATCTAATTTTAAATTTATTGAATATTCTCAAATCTAGGTTAGAAATTATTATGAATAATTATTTGATTTCGTTTGATCTCTATGGAGACCGATTCACTTTCACAATGTAAATGTTCACGTGTATTCATTTTTCTTACTATTTTTTATGTTTTTTAATTAAATTTATATTATTTTGAACCAACTAAGCATGACAATCATAAATACTAAGATTTTTATACATGTATTACATTGATTTAATTTTCTATTTTTGTTTTCAATTTTTTGAAATGGATTAAACATGTCTTAAGAAAAATTCAACACAAATATATTTTTCTAAAAATTAAATGATTTTGGTTACTCAAAGTAAACGTAAACCGGTCTAAATAGATGACCAATGCAAATACATGAATCTAAATGGATAAAGTTATTGAGAACTTAAAAGGAAATGGGTTCAAACGTTCCAGACGTAAATGTGTTCGCCAAAATTAAGACGGATTTAAAATAAAGTGGGTCTACCAATTTATCATCCTTAACAAAACATTTATGAATTTTTATTAAACTTTTATAATGTATAATATTCCGCGCTTTTAAAACACAGATCAAAATCTAGTAAAATCGTTAAAGTTAAAACAATTGGGATGAGTGAACTATGTGTATAATTTGAATTTAAGATATTAGTGTAAAAGGTGATAAATATTATCCTTTTTTATTGAAAATACAAATCTATTAATATGCAATGGTGGAAAAGTCAGAAGCAAAGCCCTTCCGAAAACCAAGAAACGGGATTGAGAGAAGAATAACAAATTTAGAGAAATTTTTGTGGCCACATCTACACACGGATTTTGCTCTCCAAAGCTTAACTAATCCAATTTCTTAAAAAAGAGTATATAACTACGTCCATAAGTTGTAAATACATTCTTGTTTCTTTTGATTACGAGGACAGAAAAATGTATACTTCACATTGCCGTTATCAAGGCTACATCTTGCTTCTAGTTCTATTTTATTCACCTGTGTTTGATTTGGCTTCAAATATAGACATTTCTGGTGATTCAAGAGTGAACAAAACCAACAGTGACCGGAAACTTTTTCTCTCTAATTCCAATCAAGATGGCAAGGAATATAAAAGCTGTATAAGTGTAGGTGTCGAAATTCCGAAGCTGAATATTTTCTGTGATGAATCACCTAAAGATATTATTACAAAGATCAATTTCGCTGATTATGGAAATCCTATTGGTGGTTGTAAAGACAATAGACACGGCAATTGCGGCGCACCAGCTACCTTGAGGGTGGTCAAAAAGGTTAGCAAAATTAATGAATACTGACAATATGTTGTGGATTAGTGAATATTAAATATCTCAACGAATCTTATTTGTGCAATTTGTTGTGGATTAGTGAATAATAAATATCTCAGCAAATCTTATTTGTGCAGAATTGTCTTAGAAAACACAAGTGTGAGCTTAAGAATTCGGACGAGATGTTTGGTCCGAGTCACTGCAAGAAAGATATTAAGCTCACTGTTGAATACACTTGCACAAAAGCTTAGGTTTTCTATTTTCTCCTTAATTAAGGCCTTTAAAAATAATTTTGGTCTGTTTCCTTATATTGATCAAGTTCTTGTTGATTATTAAAGGGAACGTTTCAGACATCTTACTATGTTTGTTACTTTGCAACAAAGGTTGATGTGTAGAACCACGAAACTTCTAAATGAGAACCATGAAACAAAATCGGTTGAAAACAATAGTATAGAGGTAAAATTTTGAAAATCATTAAGGAAATAAATGAAAGAACACAAGAAGCGATATTTTATATATTTCCTTATCTCTATAAAGTAGCCGTAAAGTGTGACAGTTGTGTATGATTTTTGAATCATTTGATAGAATTGCGTTGAGACTGTTTCTCAAAACCCTAAACATAATCTGCGAACTTATGTCTACGCTATACTCTCAAGACTTACATTAAAGAAGACTAAAGAGTTTTTATTGGAAGTTTTATTTGCGTAAGAGCATACGTATACATGAGAGGTAAAATATCTAGTTATATGAGAAGATATACTTGATCTGCAAGATAAGTATATACGAAAAGAGAAAAATAATATTCTTGAATATTCTTTCTTATTCCACAAGTAGAGAGTAACGGAAATTGTATGATATTATCTAAAAGTATTCTGAAATTATCTTAACACAATCTGAAAGATTTAAATTTATCAAGATATTAAAGCATAATGTTATAAATTTTATCTACCTTATTATGCGAAAATTTGATATGATTTACTCCACAAAAAACATTTTTTGAGCCAAATGTTCATATTTATCAAGACTCAGATCCAATGACCCTCTCTCTCATGTTTGCCATAGTGTCTCTATAAGCTTTTGAATTTTGTTAAATAAAATATCATATAACTTTTAACTTTTTACCATGGTTTAATAAGATTTCTTTTATTCGAGCCTAAAAGATACATATTCACATTTGTTTTTACATTAATTCAACATTTACTTAGTCTAATGGATTTGTAAAATTTGGTTCCAACAATCTTCACATGAATAGAAATAACTCTAAACAATTACAAACTAGATAGATGATAGACTAGGATTAACAATAGACTAAACAAACAGACTCTTTAAGAGTATATGCGAATACTAACTGTGTATGAGGTAGTATCATATTTCATCTCTGAACCACTCATTCTTAAAATTTGTCAGTTTTAATTAGCCAAGAGGTGACTATGATGTCTTGAACATCCAACTTATCAGTTATCGGAACTTAACATCTGCAAGATAAGTATATACGAAAAGAGAAAATAATATTCTTGAATATTCTTTCTTATTCCAAAGTAGAGAGTAACGGAAATTGTATGATATTATCTAAAAGTATTCTGAAATTATCTTAACACAATCTAAAAATTTAAATTTATCAAGATATTAAAGCACAATGTTATAAATTTTATCTACCTTATTATGCGAAAATTTGATATGATTTACTCCACAAAAACATTTTTTGAGCCAAATGTTCATATTTATCAAGACCCAGATCCAACGACCCTCTCTCTCATGTTTGCCATAGTGTCTCTATAAGCTTTTGAATTTTGTTAAATAAAATATCATATAACTTTTAACTTTTTACCATGGTTTAATAAGATTTCTTTTATTCGAGCCTAAAATATACATATTCACATTTGTTTTTACATTAATTCAACATTTACTTAGTCTAATGGATTTGTAAAATTTGGTTCCAACAATCTTCACATGAATAGAAATAACTCTAAACAATTACAAACTAGATAGATGATAGACTAGGATTAACAATAGACTAAACAAACAGACTCTTTAAGAGTATATGCGAATACTAACTGTGTATGAGGTAGTATCATATTTCATCTCTGAACCACTCATTCTTAAAATTTGTCAGTTTTAATTAGCCAAGAGGTGACTATGATGTCTTGAACATCCAACTTATCAGTTATCGGAACTTAACATCAGTATCATCATCCATTTGCAGAACTTAATATTTAGTGTAACTTTTCATGCCAAGCTAAAGAAAGATTTTATCATTTAATGATTAGCTGGCTCCTTTGACCTAGTTAAATTAAATAATTCAAAGAACTATAACCATTTATTACATAATAAATATGAGGTTGAATACAACGCAATCCCTCACTCATCTTTATATACTTTTACTAAAATAATAGTGCCATTGTGTATTGATACCAACGTAAATAGAGAGTACATTTTCCAAGGGAATTTGATAGGCAAGGGAAAAAGCTTGTTCAATAATAAATTGTGATCGATTGTTGAGATTCTTCGAGAACCAAAGCTTGTTCCTTCAATAATTAGATTTCTTCCTTCTCACTTGTTTGTTTCCTCCGTCATTTTGTAGACGGACCAAATAGCTTTCTCCACCTAGCTCTTATCTCTTACTTCGCATGCCTTCGACACCGCATGATCCCTCCTATTCCACCAATAGACAATTTCAACTTAAGTTCCATAACTTATAAAGTAACATATCCTATACAAATAAAACATAATAAACATAAATAAGAATGGATATGCACCGTTCGATAGATACTAGGGCTATACGAAGATAACATCGAAATCTATAAAGAATCATTATCATGTTCTGTACGAAACAATATTCTAAAATTCAGATATAAAAGCTTAATTTGGAAAAAATAGAAAGAGAAACCAACAAATTACCAGAGGAATGAAGCCAAAACTTTTGATGAATCCTTTTTGGGATGGTGATTATTGTGATTCTTCCTGTGAGGGAACAAAGAAGAAGACTTTGAAAAAGGCAAATAGATGCAACGGCAAAGCTAAGACTCAAATGCAAGCCATCATCATTTTCACCTATTTCTTCAAAATAGTATTTTATCTTAGCTTTCAAAATTTTCTTGAGAAACTGATGTAGTACTAGTTAATAGTAAGTAAAGAGACGGACAGAGATGAAGAATTATGTGGGGGCTTAAGATTTCAACGATGAAAAAATCAGATAAGCATTTCCCATTTCAATGATGATATATACTGCTAATTTTTATTTCCTTTTTTTTTTGCTAAAATTTGGAAATTTTTATTTCTTTTGAATGAATATTACAAAATCAAATATAAACTACTTAATTCCACTAAAATGAGTTTACAAATGAACTTTTCATTTTCTTCTCTATATTTAAATAAAAAAGCCAAAATTCACCAATAATCAAATGCTTATTTTGTATTTTTATGAAAGGTAATGTAAAGAAAATATGGAAACACACGCTTACAAAAAACGACAAAAGATAACACCAATGAAGAAAATGAGAGGGAGTTATAATGAGAGGTCTAATAACTTTAAAATATTTTAAAACTTTGATAACATCAACATCAATCATAGTCATATGCTTAAAATATATTAAACCGATAATATTTACCAATTTGTTTAATTTTGGTTTAGATCATCTTCAATAGTACTTCATTTTCCACTTTTCACTTTATTTTAAAGCAAATTTTGCTTCAATGGTGTTTCATTTCTTGAAGCAATGAACAGTATTGTTTTCAAATTTGAAGCAATACTATTCATTGCTTCATTTTTATAAGCTGAATTTTCTAAATTATAAATTGATTTTTAACTTTTATTTATTCTTATTTTTTGATAAAATAAACTATAATAATTAATATAACTCAATTAATTTATAATATTTTGTTATTATATTAATTTATAATAGTAAATATTTTAAAAACATATATGAAATAAAAGATAACAGTATATAATTAATATAAAAGTGAAATACATTATTGATAACATCAAATTAAACATAAAATACTTAATACAAATTTGTGGAAAAGATACATGATTGATGCTTCTTTATAAAATCTAGTTTTATTTTTCTTCATTTATGTTTTGTGTAGTAATTTTATCATAAAATAATATTGCATTTATATCAATTAAGTTAAATTATTGATAAAAAAAATTGTTGGATACAATTAGTAAATATGAAAAAATATAAGGTGTTCTTAATAATTAATAATAAAATAGAGATAAAATATACTTAAAATATTTTTTTGAAACAAAAAATGAAGCAAACCATTAAAAAGAAATTGCTTTATTTCTTACTTTATTTTGAATAAAGTTAATTTTTAAAATAAAAAATAAAGTCAACTATTGGAAATGCCGGACTTCATCGCTACAAAACATTTACACGTACGAGCATACTTTAGTTTCCTTCGTAGCTAAAATGATAGAAAAAGTTTTTGGCTGAAAAACTATGTGACAAAAAAATTGATTAGTTACATATACAGCTTCGAAAAAAACGTTCTAATTTTCATATTTAGATAAACCATAATCAGTTACATATCTCGGTTCAACGAAATATAAGTACGTCTGGACACAAACCAAAATCAAATCATATGTGTATATAGGAAAAGTAATGTTACCTTGAACTCGTTCATCATGACATTGTGATTTTCCTCAGTTCAATACATGTTCCTATTCCCTTTTAACCATAGTTTTCCATTGAAATTATCATATAACAGTAGAAAGATTATGGGTAGGCATAACTTCTTAAAAATCAGTTGTCAAATATGAAGATACTGAATTTACCTTAGATTTATA
The DNA here is from genome assembly GCA_905132765.1 of Moricandia arvensis. NCBI lineage: Eukaryota > Viridiplantae > Streptophyta > Magnoliopsida > Brassicales > Brassicaceae > Moricandia > Moricandia arvensis. The sequence goes on along the minus strand of CAJHQP010001975.1, from coordinate 39,748 downwards.
GAAGGGACAATAGTCTAGATCAAAAATTTGAAGAAAATGAAAAGTGATCAAATTATATATGGTTTCATGGGAATATTCTGCCTTACAATAGTTCATATGCATATAAAACAAAAGCACAATGAGCAAACTAAAAATGTATGTATAAATAAAAAGCTTAACATTCGAAAAAATAATAGAAATCTACTAATCAAAAGCAAAAAAATTTATTCACAACACAAGAAAAAACTCAATGGTTTCATTTTTTGTTGAGAATGTCTTATTTATATAGTAAATTAGTGGAAGTTAGTTTTCATGATAAGCTATGAAATAGAAAATTCTCTAATAAATCTAAGAGAGTATTATGCTTCTAAGGGAAAAACAATATCTCGGAAATAACTTGCACCAGAATTTTGATTAAAAATCTAATCATAAATATTCAAATATTGAATACAAGAACTTAAGAAAGAATATATCTCGTGATTTGATTGCAACTGAATTTTGATTGAAAATTTTTACTATAGATATTTAAATATTTAATATCATAATAAGCAAAAAAGCAAAAAAATCTAGAAAATATAATGCAACAACTTTTTGAACTAACAAAACATTCATATAAGCCATGCTATAAATATCATATTTCAAATTTATAATATAGAAATCATATAATATAGGTTACAAATATCATATTCTATATTCTATAAATTATTAAAAAGTATAAATTATAAATACAATATATATAAACAGTAATATTATGCTTTATAATTTCACATAAATTATATAGTCTTATAAATGTGTAATTTCTAATATATAATTTATAATTTAATAAAGTTTTACAAATTTTATATTGACATAATATTGTTTGTTAATAATTTTGTGTTATTAGACATGTATATAATAATAACCTAGTGATTTGATTAATTTACTAATTTATTTGAGTTTTCTATAAATAAATAGAATAGTAATATTTTATTTTATTTAATTTCAAAACATTGTCTAATCAATAGTCATGTCAGTTTAGAGATGTTTAATGATTAACCATCATTAAATCTAACTAGTCACAATGGTCACCTAATCATCCAATAAAATTATAACGTTTTCACTTAAAAATATTCTCAAATATTAGTCAAATATAAATATAAATATTTTTATATTTGTTGTACTTTAAAATATTATAGTTTATATTTGCCAAATATAAATATCAATAAAATGTCTTTACTTTTTCTTGCAAAACCGTTAATCAACTTCTTCCTTAAGAAATCGTTAATCAACTTGGAACAATCATCTTTTTAGACATTTTGTTCGATTGATACTGTCAACAACCCACTTATCTTCATGAAATATAATCGAACAAAAACAGTTTTTAGCTTCAATTTTCAAAACCCAGAAACTAAGCAGGTGTTATTGGATTGGGAAATTTAACAGAATTGGATATACTTTAAATTTGAAGTTAAATCTAATGTTATTCAATTGAGTATTTGATGGGAGTCCATAAAATCTAATGAAATCATCTGTTATTCAATATTCATTACATTTCAGTGGAATTTAGTTATAAAGGATTTGAATGTATTCTTTTATTAAAACAAGACCAAAAAAATCTGATACTTTTTGTCTCGTTCTCGAAGTACTTGAGATATATTTTCTCCGTTCCAAAAAGATCCATATTCTAGAAAAAATTGTTTCAAAAAAATACATTTTTTACATTTTCAATGTATTAATTAATGATAAATTGCAAATTTCAAAAAAATATAGATGTATCTATTAAAGTGGTTAAAATTTATGGGGAATTATTTAATTATAAAAATAAGGTATTGGTAACTACAAGTTGCTATGTTTAGAGCATACCTGAAAATTCGGAGAAGTCATAGTCGCCTTCGACACATCGGTTATAAATCTGCTAAAATAGATAGCCAAAAAGGAATGCGGTGAGAACGGTGGTGAGAACGGTGGACTTAAGAGATAACGTTTTAACTTACCTCGCTAGGGTTTACAGACACGCCTCTGACAGAAACGCCGCTAGGGTTTACAGATAAACGCCGCTAGGGTTTACAGACAAACGACGCTAGGGTTTACAGACAAACGGCGCTAGGGTTTACAGAAAAACGGCGCTAAGGTTTACAGACAAACGGCGTTAGGGTTTGAAATAGAGGAAGCGGCGGTGAGAAAGGTGGTGAGAATGACGGTGATAACGGCGGTGAGAAAATGGTTGTGAGAATGATGGATTACAGAGAATCGTCGGAAATCGCCTTCGAAATCGCCTCTTTGAGAGAAATGACGTTACAGTCTCTAAATTTCGCGACACAGTAAACCAAAAAAAAAATCTTATATATGCCCGGTAAAAAATCCGGTTATGTTTAAAAGCACATTGGTAAAATGGTAAAACTAAAGGTTCAGTCCGGTTTGAACGTGCATCAGACGACTTACTAGTAAGTCGTCTACCATAAATATTCACCAGACGACTTACTAGTAAGTCGGCCCAGACCCTAAACCCTAAACCCTAAACTAAATTGACTAAATTAACTAACTAACCACGTTATAAAATCAAATTATACTTAAATAGTGTTAACTATACACAGAAATAAACACACCTATGTCAATTTTAAGTTTTTCAAAAAAACATTTATGCTTTCCAAAATCTAACCCTAAGAACACATACAATACTAGAACATATGTTGGAAAAACCTAAATCAAAGAATATCATGACTCACTACTTTCACTCATCTATGTTGAAAACAATTAACTTTTGTTATATCTTAATTTATATCTCTTTAAACATATGTTAATTACATGATTTCAATTTTTTACTTATCAAAATATTTTTTACAAAAATTTTAAATTATTTTTAAGAAATACTATAATAGAAAACTTGCGGGGGTTAGAAACAGAAACAAAAATCGATTTTTTTTGTTTATTCACAAGGGGCTGATTGTAATTTCAATAGTCTTTTAAGTTACTTTTGCATTTGATTCAAGTTTGGATTTACTTTTGCAATTCAAATCAAGTTTTAGGTCAGTTTTGGCGATTTTCCCTTTTTAATAAGTATGAAAACTCTAAAGACATTTTGAAACAGAGGGATTATTCTTCTCTCTAGCTCTTCTCAGCAATGAAACTATCTTCTCGACGAGATCCAGTGTCGAAAATTAACGCCTCAAGCACATGTTGCTCCAGATTCGCGTAAAGTGGTGGTGGCTCAGATGAGTCAGATGGCAAAGCCGATTTTCTATCCGTCAAATTTAGGGATGAGTCAGAACATACAGTTTAATCGTGAGCTAGTCAATGAAACCTCTTTGCTATAACATCTTTTCATTCATGTCGAACTACGCCGGATCTTCTCCCGCTCGGAGCTAATCTCCGGGAGCTAGTAGTAGTCACGAAACGAGGAAATGGTATAGTCAGAGGCCTCTCGTTTCTTTCTTCTCTTTCAATTTTATTTTTGCATGTGATGTCAATATTTATAAGTGTTCCCGTGATTAATACTGTTTTTAGGGTTAAATTATCTCCACGATTAAGAGTTCCACAGATTTTAGAATCACATATTCTGGTTACAATGATATTACGTTGATTCAACTGCAAATCTATTAGGTTATTTCTTGGCTTTCGTTGTCTATCTTTTTCGATTTGGAGTCACATTTTTGTTGCAATGGTTATCTCATATGGTATTAAGGATTTTCTGGTAGTATTGATGGATTTGCAGTTGTTACTTTGATTATCATCAATCTCATTACTTTACAGGATCCATAATCTGGAACAGTTTTTTCAAAACATCATCTTGCTCAGGTATCTTTTGTCTTTTCAGAACCAAACAATCGTACATCTTTACCGTCGAGGATTTGCAAAGCTGGAGAGGCAAGCTGGACAATTCCATTTTTTGTCCTCTCAAGACATTCTTTTACGGTTTAGAGCCTGACTGGTTTAAACGCAGCGGTTGCGGTTGTGGCTGCGGGAGTTTGCGGATGCCGGTGATTGCGGTTTAAAACATTACTAAGCGATTTACAAGACTGGTGCAGCGGTTAGAAATTTGTGAGTTTGCGGGATACTTACGACTGGTTGACTACCAAATGCAAAAGCAGTTAATTAATAAATTAACAATATTAATATTTTATATAATTAAGAAAATATTAAAAATTATATTGTTACACTAAATATAAAAAAAATATTTATAAAATCATAGTATTAAATTATAAAAAATATATTTTTAGCTTTATATATATGTATTTATATATTAATGTCTAAAAATTATAGTAAATATTTTAGTTTAAAATTTTTAATTTTAATTAAATATTTTTTATTTGAATATAATTTTTTTTTGAAAAAAAATATTTTTGTTTACTCTCCCGCAACTGCCCGCAACCGCAAACGCTAGCTGGAACCAACTTTTGATTTTGAGAGGTTTGGAGCGGTTTGAAGTGGTTTATAACGTTTTTTGTGATTGTTACAAAACGCCAATAAACGTTACCAACCGCAAAAGCTGCGTTTGCGGGTGATAGCGCGGAAACCAGTCAAGCCCTTAGTCTGCTCGTGAGACATATATTCTGTAGCCTAGGATCAATTTAAGGCAACACCATGACCTCTTCTCTTGTACATTCGATTTATAAAACTTGTTTAGTACTTGGTGGTTTTATATGTGCTCTATAGGCTAAAGAAAACTCTGAATCTTGAAGTTGAGCTGCTCTGTGTGGTATGTATGTTTGTATATTTAACGGCAGATCCTTAGATGATGAAAATGTTTCTTCTTCTCATCTTACGGTAACTACTAGTACTAGATTGAGATTGTACGCCCTTTCTTGATATGTAATTAGCAGCGTTTTCAAAAATAATTAAAAAACTTAATTAATTACAAAGTCAAAAAACTCCATTGAAATCCATCACAAAAGTCAAAAAACTCCATTGAAATCCATCACAAAAGTCAAAAATATATTACAATCAAAACCATTAAAATCCTTTATACATTTTTAAGAGCTCAGCGAATCCTCGCAAATACTTTTATTTTACAATTACCATAAAATCTCTATTATACTAGGGCTTGTCCGCTATACGGATGAGATATACTTTACTTGTGATTTAGATTACTATTTTTTGTATTACTTTGTGATTTGTGTTTTAGATTTACATTTGTAAGAGATGTGTTTGATAATGATTTTTATCTTTTAGAAAGTTTTAGGTGGGGAGGGATTAAAAATGGTAAGATATATTTTGCTTGTTTGCCATAGTTGTTTTTGTTTTAAAGAGTTATGGCGTTCATATGTTGTGAGGGCTTCAAATGGTCTTCATGTTGTTTTCTTTTAGAAAATTTGATCCCATATTCGATGTCAAAATGATTTGTTTTTTCTAATATTAATTCTTATATAAATTAAGTAAAGTTTTCTTATTTAATCTCGTACACTAATTTTTAGAGTTATCGATCTGAATTGAACGGTTTTGAAATAAACTAAATTTTCTAACTTACAATCGAAATAAAAAAGCATATATAATACAGTTAATAGTTCTAAAATTATAATCACAACTACATTATTCATAATTTACATATTGTAAAATATGTATATAACTCTGACAAAACAATTTTTATGTACTTAAATAACTTCATCCACTGGCGCAGGACCTCATAAAACCCTCAGAATTGATCATGGGTCTTAAAATGGAGAGCATAGCAAACCTGCTATATCGTAGAAAACGCATATGTTTACTTCATGGTTTGGAACAAATCAGGCGGTGCAGAAGGACAATATACATCATTTTGTCCTATGTAGATCGGGCATATCATTAACGGGTTTCAGAAGATGTAAGCTTGGTTTTTCATCGGTCATGTTATGTTTAGTGGCTTCCACTATTTGTGTGGTCAGCTTGTCCTGGCTCGCCAGATTTGGGCAAGTTCCCAACAATCTTCTCGCGAAGTTATAAACAATGGCAACATTCATTGACTTGTGGCAGTGAGTAAAGTAAAAAATCAACATAAAATGATTGTGGTTTTACCTTATGCATCCGAAAGAGAAATTCATGTGGACTCTTTAAAAATCAACCATTAGTGTTTGCTGATATTCACTTCTCTTTTTTATAGGGTTTTGATTTGATGAAATGTTAGGAAAAGCAACAATATGGTAAATAGAATTTTCTCCTTTTTGTTCTTATATAGCTTTCTATTTATTTTAAAGTACTAAACTTTTCATTAAACTCAAGTTATATTATGTATCATCACGAAATCTAATTTTACTATTTTGTATCTTGTTAGTTTTTATTTTTCAAACTGATTTTTAGATCTTTATTTTTAGTATGTAGTCATCATTAATTATTGTTTTATATCATTTTTAGGCTAACTTTTAAATTCAGTATTCAAAAAAAAAATACTCGCGAGATTTTCTTTTTATACTTTCGTTGGTATTAAATGGTGATTGGTTGGGATGTAGCTAGTGGCGTTAACTTTAATTTATATTTACAACCATTAAATCACTCATCATGTTTTAAGTAGTTTTTAAAGCTAAAGCAAAAAAAAATGACTGTAGAAACCTTATTAGATCTTAAGATGTGTGTATAAAATCTCTCTCAAAGATAAAAACAGCCTCCCCAACGGCGACAGTACGGACAAAGTTGTACGGCTCCGTCATACCGAGGTATCTGCGTCTGAGGAAAACAGATCCAGGATGCTTATGAGCCGCTGAGACCTCCCATGTTCCCCTTACTTCCAGATTTGAAAACGTTTGGAAGAGGTCTGAAAATGTATCCTCAACCGGTGCTTGACAACTATGCTTTCTCCATCAATGGAAATTTGGTAGAGCAATAGTTTTTTCTCTCCTTATCTAGGTCCAAGCTCCTAGAAAGGAAGATTTGGGTGTGTTCTGCGTTTCTTTGGTCACTCTCTTCAACCCTCGGCACAAGATTTTCTCTCTGAATATCCTACCTTCAACCTCTCTCGAGCCATCCCCTCAACAACGATGTTGTCAAATCACCTCTCAAGTCTTCATGGTTCCTGTTCAAAGGACCAACCAGAAGAGTATGACGACCTTGTTATCCTTCCTATTGTAGATAACTCCGAGTTAATCTCACAATTCAAACTCAGTCTTGTCGGGCGGATCTTCAATACTGAACGGCGCAGTGTCGAAGCTCTCATCTCCCTACTCCCACGACCTAATATTTGGGATGTGGAAGGAAGGGTTAGGGGACTGGATCTGGGAAATCACAGGTTCTAGTTTGATTTTGATTCAGAAGCAGACCTCGTTAAAGTCTTGAGCAAGAGACCATGCCATTTCAACAAGTGGGCCATCTCCTTAAAACGTTGGATCCCACATGTCGGTGATACATTTCCCAACACTATGACTTTCTGGATAAACGTCATTGGTATCCCAACTCACTTCTGGATGGATGCTATTTTCGATTCTTTGGGAGGAAGTAGGCACTGTGGGACTTATTGAAGCTAGAGCTGCTAAAGTAGAGGTCGAAATAAACATGGATAGCCCCCTGAAGTTTGCTCTTCGTGCTCAGTTACCTTCATGTGAGATTGTTCTGGTTAAACTTGTTTACTCTAACCTCCATCGCTACTGCAGGCACTGTCGCCTTGTCTCTCATGAGATTGGCTCTTGCCCACAACTTTCTGAAGCTGAAAGATTAGAAAAAAAAAGAGAAAAGCGTAGAAGAAGTCAGGGACCCTGCAAACTCTAATAGATTTGAAGCTCCGAAAATGGGAGAAACCGCTAAAAGCTCCTTACCTCTATCCTCCAAGAATAGACGCAGTGGGGAGGACACTTACAGGGAAACCCGGGATAGCGTTTGGAAACGTCTTGACTCCCGGTATGATCCACGAGTTCACCCTCGTCCATCAACCAGATTTGATCACCGTCAAGCAAAGAAGCCTAGTGATCGTGAAAGAGCCTCGCCTAACCGAGATTCATATAATAAACGAAGATATGATGAGTCTTTCTTCTCAAGTAAACAAAGGGAGGCATCACGCAGAGATAAAGTTAAAGAAAAGGGCAGAGTTTAATCACCTATTAGGACTGTCACTCGAGACCTGGCCAAGGAAACTGCAAGCAGACCAAACCTTGATGCTGCAGTTATCCCACAGAACTCAGGGACAATCCCTTCGGCTGTACCAGCAAGACAAGTTACAGTCTCCCCGGAGCACACCAGAGAAAGACCCTTCAGGCTTAATCTCCAAAAGAAAGCTTCCACAGACCTGAAACTCAAGGAAAAAAATTTAGAGAAAGAAGAGGGTTCAGATGAAGGAAGTTCTGCTAGGAAAATCCTAAACTTTGAAGCCCCTTCAGATCCACCTTCTGTGAGTCTTCAAGTAATCCCGTCTCAAGCCTCACTGATCAAAGAAAACCCTAAGAGCTGGTACAAATTGACCTTAGAAGAGGAGGGAACCATGGTTGAAGAAGCGACGAACTCAAAAGGAACCTTACAGAGCCAAAATAATCAAGAAAATATTTGCTTACCTCTCACTGAGAGAATTCTGGAAGAAGAAGACTGGCTGGATGATGGTAATGACTTTGGGGATGCTGATGGTAATGACTTTGGGGATGCTGATGGCAATAACTTTGGAGAGGAAGATGTGTACTTGATGGATGAAGACGATCTACTCGGCGAGGATCTTCAAATTGAGGAAGATAAGAGCTTGCCAATGGAAATTTCTGGAATTGAAAAGCCCGATTCTGTGGACGTCTTAAACTTAGCAGATAGCCCAAGTTCGGCTGAGAGGGCTAGCCGTATCGTTGTTACAAAGAACAGATCGCCGAGGAAGATGGCCAGCTCTCCTTCAAGCCGGGTCTCAATCCAAACAATGAAGAAGAAGAAAGGATCGCGCAGTCCCTCGACGTTTGGAGTCTCGTTAAGACAACGTAACCTTTTCGCAGCGATTGGGTCACCCAAGGCATTGGGAGCAGGACTTGGTCCGTCTGAAACAAAATAGGCCAGCTGGGCCCCATCTTCCTCTTTGGATCAGAAAAAGGCCCGAGGGGCATTGGTACCCAAGACTAACAACCTGAGAGTGGCGAGCGGCAAGCCACCAAAAGCCCCGTGATGAACACTCTTGCTTGGAACTGTCAAGGAGCTGGGGCTTCTTTGACAAAGGAACACCTCAATGAACTCTATCAATGCTTTTTACCTAGGTTTTTATTTTTATCGGAGACAAAAAACAATCGATCTTTTTTGCAAGATGTGCAAGTTTCTCTTGGTTATGATCATGTCTACACCGTCGATCCACGTGGTCGTCGCGGGGGTTTAGCTCTTTTTTATATGGATGACCCTGTTGATTCTATTTTGTATGCGGATGAGCACATGATTGATATCGAATCTACTCTTGAAGGACATGTTATCTACATGACTTTTGTTTATGGTGATCCGGTTATTAAAAATTGTGATGTTGTTTGGGAGAGCGACTAACACGAATGAGTTTAAACCGGAGCCAAGCTTGGTTTATGATTGGTGATTTTAATGAGATTACGGGGAATCATGAAAAGAGAGGAGGAAGGAGAAGATCGGAAAACTCATTTCTCCCCTTTTGTACCATGTTGGATAACTGTGGGATGCTAGAATTCCCATATAAAGGAAACTCTTTCTCGTGGGTGGGAAAACGACGCTCAGAAAAGGTAAAATGCAAATTAGACAGAGCCGTTGCGAATGGAGAGTGGCACTCGCTCTTTCCAGCCTCAAGTGTGGAGTTTTTACGACTTTGGGGATCAGACCATAGACCAGTGCTAGCACGTATACAATCTACATACAGAAGATCGAAGAAGGCCTTTAGATTTGATAAAAAGGTGTTTGGGGAGACCAGGCTTTAAAGAGGCAATTGTTTCAGGTTGGGGCCCTTTCAGTGAAGCCCACGATAAGGACTTTCACCATAAAGTGGCATCTTGCCGACGAAACATAATCTCCCAGAAAAAAAATAATCCAACAAACTCGGCAAGACTTATTGAGGAGCTAAAAAGAGATAAATCTCGCGCAAGAGGATGATTATACTACTCTTGAAGAATTAGAAGACCTTAGATCCCAACTTATCTCCGCATTTAGGGAAGAGGACCAATACTGGCAACAGAAGAGTAGAACACAATGTCATCGTGCAGGCGACCGAAACACAAAATTTCATCACGCGATCACGAAACAAAGGCGAGTGCGAAATCGGGTCACCTGTATCAAGGACAAAGAAGGCAGGATGGTTGAGAGCGATCTTGGAATAGAAAAGGTAGCTGTTGACTATTTCCAAGAACTCTTCTCTACCTCCTTGCCCACAAATATGGACACCTCTCTCTGCTATATAAAAAATAAAGTTCCAGCGTCCACAAATGACATTCTTACAGCAGAACCGACGGAGCAGGAAATCAAGAAAGCTCTTTTGATATTAATCCGGATAAAGCTCCAGGCCCGGATGGTATGACGAGTAGACTTTTCAAAGATTTTTGCAGGTTATGCAGAAAGATATCATCCGACTAGTGAAAGATTTCTTTATGGATGGGTGCTTTGACCTGAGACTGAACCAAACCAACATTTGCTTGATCCCTAAGAAGGAAAGACCGAGGGAGATGTCTGAGTTCCGTCCTATTAGCCTCTGCAACGTTAGCTATAAGATCATCTCCAAACTGCTATCTAGAAGACGCAAGAGGTTCCTCCCTGATCTGATCTTAGAGACCCAGTCTGCTTTTGTGGCTCGCCGATTGATCTCATACAATATTTTGATAGCGCAAGAGAACTTCCATGCTCTCCAGACAAACACTAGAGCAAGCGAAGATTTCATGGCCATCAGGACGGACTGAGTAAAGCGTATGACAGAGTAGAATGGATTTTTATTCGGACATTGATGCTACGCCTTGGTTTTACGGAAAAGTTGGTTGACCTTTTAATGTTTTGTGTTACATCAGTCTCCTACCAAGTGATCATCAATGGAGAACCTAGGGGAAAAATCATCCCCACGAGAGGACTGAGACAAGGTGATCCATTATCCCCTTTCCTCTTTATTTTGTGCACTGAAACTCTAATCTCCCTCCTTCAAGGAGCGGAGGAAGAGAAGTGCATCCTAGGTCTTCGTGTTGCCCGTGCTAGCCCTAGGATCTCACACCTCCTCTTCGTGGATGATAGCCTCTTTTTTTGCAAAGCAGAAGTGAGACAATGCAACGAAATTTTAGGCATTTTGGACTCCTATGGAAAGGCTTCGGGACAAAAACTTAACGCTTCTAAGTCCTCCATCATATTTGGAAATAAGGTTGTCCATAGTGTAAAGCAAGATATTAAACGCACTCTTGGTATTACTAATGAAGGAGGGATGGGCAAATACCTCGGACTCCCAGATCAAATTTGTGGTTCTAAGATGAAAGTGTTCTCCTATGTACAAGATCGCCTGAACGAATGTGTCACCTCTTGGTCGGCTCGAACGCTCTCGAAAGGGGGGAAAGAGGTTCAAATAAAATCAGTGGCGCAAGCTGTTCCGACATATAGTATGTCGTGTTACTTGCTTCCACAAGGCATTGTGAAAAAGCTAAAAAGTGCAATCTCAAACTTTTGGTGGAGCTTGAGCCAAAATAACCGATGATTACATTGGATTGCGTGGTACAAGATTTGTGTTCCACATGATCAGGGTGGACTCGGATTCTTAGACTTACATGATTTTAATATCGCTTTATTAGCAAAACAACTTTGGAGATTGATACAATTCCCAAATTTTCTCATTTCACGTGTTTTGAGAGGAAGATACTATAATCGTTCAAACCCCTTGGAAGATCGAAAGTTTTATTCACCCTAATACGGCTGGCGTAGTATTATGGCAGCAAAACATCTCCTCAAATCGGGCCTACGAAAGATTATTGGAGCAGGCCTCAATACAAGCGTTTGGACTGAGCCTTGGATACCAGATATTCATGCTCGACCACCGAGACCATCTGAACGAGTTACTTATAGACACCCAAAACTCCTTGCACATTCCTTCATTAGGCGTGATACAAGGGATTGGGATACTGCCCTGTTACTAGATTATTTTCACCTCGAGGATATACCACTAATCCTCAAACTAAGACTAAGTAATACATGGTCTATGGATGGGTATGCATGGAACAATACAAAGTCCGGCGTTTACTCGGTAAAATCAGGATATGCCAGGTTACATACGACTAAAGTTAGCCATGCTGAAGTGCAGGTTGTTCAGCCAAGTATCACTGGTTTACAGAGCCATGTGTGGAGTATCCCTGCTCTTGGGAAGATGAGACACTTTATGTGGCAAGCCTTGACAGGATGTATTGCGACGACCGAAAGACTAGTTTATAGAAACCTGGGCACTAATAGGAGTTGTCCTAGATGCGGTGACCCTATGGAAACTATTAGCCATCTTCTTTTCGAATTCCCCCTGCCCTCCAGGTGTGGGCTTTATCGAACTATACATCCCTTCCGGGTTACTTTCCGAGTATATCTATTTATCAAAACATGAACTTCCTTTTTTGGAAGAAGAAAAATGTGGCCTATATGGAACCACTTATTGAGACTTTCCCATGGATCCTTTGGTACATTTGGAAGGCACGCAATGACAATTTTTTAATGGAAAGGAGATATCACCAGTAGACACCCTCCAACTAGCTTCCGTTGAAGCCGAATGCTGGAGAAAAGCAAACCTAGCGGAGGAAGGAGAGGAAGAGGAGGCACAATCTGCCTCGGCTTTGAGCTCGACACTCCTAGTGGACCCCCAACGCCCGACCTGTCAAATCGATGCGTCATGGATTGATAATGGCACGGTCAGTGGACTAGGGTGGTTCTACAAGGATCAAACGGGAGTGAAAGATTTGGACTTCAAGGGTGCCCGAAGAGCATTTCAGCCCTCCATGCAGAGATGGAAGGGCTCATATGGGCGATGTCTTGCTTACGAGATTTACATTGCACCACGGTTCAGATGGAGACGGATTGTTTCGTCCTGGTGGACATGATTGGTAACCCGACTGATTGGTAGCCCGACTGATTGGCCGGCCTTTGCCTCTGAACTGGTTTCATTCCAACTTTTAAAAGACGGTTTTTCGGAATTCAGCATCACCCGCATACCCAGGAATTCAGCATCACCAGGAATTTGCGTGCAGATTCTCTTGCTAAGGAGGCGAGAAATAGCGGTATTCTTTTTTCCCATACAGATCAGACCTAGCCGGACAGAGCGTCTCTTCGGAACGCCTCAGACCCGCCTACCACTTGATCTAAGAAGATGGGAGTTGACAAAAAAAGCCTTATTTTCTAAAGTAAATTATATTGTTGTAGGATTAGTGTAGAGATATCTTTCCATTTTATATTATTTCTTATTTAATTTCTAGAATTACATTAAATACAAGTACATCAAAAACAATTTACAAAAAAAATTATACATCTACAATCTAACTAATCGCCCTAAATCTAATGAAATGTTTAAAAAAAACTCGTGAGATTCATTATTTATTAAATTGTCATAACATTACGGAGATTTTTTTGTTTCGACTTCTTACAGACTTTTTTGCCGTAACCAACCGTAGACAGAAATTAATAGCTGTGAAATATGTAGGTAGGAATTATTTGTTTTGAAGTAATATACATAAATATAAATCTCTAAATTTTTAGGAAAATATCCTATAATTCATCCTTGTGTATATACCAGTGTATATAAATATTATACAACATATATCATGGGGATATATTATTTGGTGTTTCGAAGTATTTATGTCCAACCGAACATGTTTGTCTCTGGATAAAAGGGAAAATGATGTCAAAAAAGAAAACACAACGTATATAATTGTCAAGTCTTCTTATAGGTGAAGAAGGTGTGATTGAGATGCTTTTATTGCTTCATGCGCAGCTTGATCAAACACGTTTACTGATATTTCATAACTTCCTTCGTTTTCTTCAACTATCTTTCATGTATTGCTTTGTAAAACTTTATTAGTTCATATTGTAAATGTGCATTGGCAGATTCAGATACTGAAAATGGAAACTGTAGAGGACACATATAAGAAGCAAAGAGAAGTGCAGCGCTTAGATGGTTTAATCTCGAGAAACTTGATATCTGCAAGCATAATCCAAAGTCTTTTAGTAGATGCTTGGAGAGTTTGATAGCTTGACTTGAGGGAATATTTTAGTACCACTGGGTTTTCTTTTAGCTTAAAAAGACTAAGGAAAATTAGAAGAAAAAAAAAGAGAAAGGAATAACAGAGTGCATCTACCATATAAGAGCTCCTAAAATCACATTCTCTATTTTCTGTATCATCTGAGAATCAAACACCTCACTTTTTAACTGAAATTCAAATTGTTTAGACCTAAAAGACTCACATTCGCATGTAAAGATTCACACTTTCGCACTATTGCAGATATCCGAGGCTTTGGTAGCTGCTGAAGAAACAATAATTAATTGCAAATGCAAACAATAAATCAAATCTCAAATGAAACAAACGACAGATTTCGTAACAATTTTGGAAAAGGAAAAAAAATCCCCATGGCATACCTTTGGCTGCAACTTGAAAAACAAAAACAAAAGGTTGTTACAGAGGAGCTAACTACTCATCCTAACACCAGCGTTTAAACTAAATCATGTCTTCTAAGTAGCTCACTATGATTACGGGAAGATGGATGTTCGTGTTAGCCAGTCCAAGTAACTCACTTTGATTACGAAACATGAAGAATTCTTCCGGAATTGGTAGAACCGAATCAGCAGAGGTGAGTCAGAGTGCCTGGAAATCTGATAGGAGCAACTTACATCAAATCCGCCTAAGGAGTTCATTGAACCCACCTTCAAAATATGCCGATAAGTGGTGAGACAATGGAAGTTGACGGTGGCTGGTATGAGGACTGCCTGAAAACATGTAAAATAAAAACATAATTAACAAAGGGTTTCTACAGCATCTACCAGAAAGGTTTAATATATTGTTGACAAAAAAGCTTGATAACTCAGAGTATAAATGATGTCTCTAAAACCAACGACGATAATGAGTTTAGAACAGAACAACCTTAGCATCGAGGAGGAGTCTCATCAGCCGCCACCTATTTTCAGATTTCTCGCTTCCCCGAACCTCAACAATCACACCTCTATAGTGGAAGAACACCTTCCAGCCTTAAATCAGCGAGCATGATGCATGACTGAGCCATTAAATGAAAGAAGAGGAGTTTCTATGGTTATTAGTAATCGGGAGGATGATTTTCGAAAGGTGAAGTCTGCTTTGTTTATAGGTGAAGATCCACCGCCTCCAAGGGAGGTAAGAATCATTCAATGATCAATCGTTGGTTCGCGTGGGTCCAGGGATGAAAGAACGATGGTAACAGTGATGAAGCACTTCATTGCATAACAGATGTGAGGAGATCAAGCGCAAGCGTAACGACAGGAATGGTGAACGACATAGAGAACCAACACAAAGAGCCGATTCGCATATCCTTACAGAATATCCATTGTTGTTTGACATAATCAGAGCTCGTGAGACGAACCCTAGAAACCCAATATTAATATTCTCAATGAAGTCGGATGAAGATGGAATTCTAATTCACTTTTTTTTCTAAGACCAAACAAAATTGACACGACTCAGTGAGGCCCATTTGCACATGAGAACATAACTCTTATATAAGAAAAGAATAAAACATTTGTTAAAGCCCATTAGAATCAATTCACAAGAGAAAGCAAATAACTCAAGACATTAGTGTGCCACGTGTCGCGATTTCCTCTTCTTATTTAGCGATGTGGCAACATGAGAAGGGAGGAAATTGTTCTTTATATATATAGATTCACAATCCAATAACACCCCCTAAAATAAATAATGTTACTAATATATGATAAATAAGTGTTTAGCTAACAACCATCCATTTTCTTTGAAATTATAACATCTCAACCTTTTTATAATTATTTTCTAAAATATTACTTGTATACTAAAATTCTACAAATGTATAAATATATGATTCTAGCTACAATGAAGATCTAATGTCACCCGCGCTGAGGGTGAATTTGGTTTTTGCTTATAAATGTAATTTTATATTTATGAGTCTGAATTACTAATTTAACTTTTCAATTACTTTTTACTAAATTGTAAGAAAATTTGGTTTGTAAATATTTTGATTTGCAAAAATATAAAAATAATTATATAATGGAAATAGAATTTGGGGTTTCATTACTAATTTCACGTGAAACTTTTGGTAGATATATTTATTGTACATTAAAATCTAAATGAGGAAAATATTAGAAATTTCTACACCTATATTTTCTATAGTTAAAAATAATACTTTAGTAAGTGGAACTTCTGCACACTTTTTTCTTGAAAATAAATTTTAAAATATATAAAACATAATTGATAATTTCAAACATTATTCATAAAATTAATGACAAAGATTGTTTTTATATCCCAACTAAACCCCAAACCCATAAACATTGTTATCTAAATAAATTAGAAAATGGATAGTTAAATTTAAAAAATATAAACATATGGTTAATTTTTGATAGATTTTATTGAGTTATTTGAATCTATGTTGTTTAGATTTGAATAAATAGATGATAAATTTGTTTTACCTACATTATGATGGGTAGGTTCCAAATAATATATATATATATATATATATATTATTGTATCATATAATTTCAGTGTATTAATATTTTTTTCTTATGGTATAAATAAAATATATAATAGCAAAATAAAGGTATAATTTACTATTTAATCTGTTAGATAGACATATTAATATTGTTTCATATAATATAATTAAATAAATATTCAAACATATATAATATTCTTTCATCAAATAACTTAATATATTGCAATTATATTTTACAATATAACTTCAACTAGACTTTGATCCGCGCACCAGCTCGGGTGTTATTTTTATTCATGATGTATAACATCTATAGTTGTTTGTATATGTTTCTATATGTTTTACTTTGTTCATATTGTATTGTTGTTGATATATTTATAAGATAGATAACTTACTTTTTCAAATTGGTCTTTTTCCTATTATATTTTTTTTTACAAAATATTCGTAAATTCTATGGTTATCTAAGTGATTACTTACAAAAACAAAGTTAATTATGCTTTGAAAATATATATTATTTTGCACAAAAAAGAAATTCAAATCATTTTTCTACAAGGTAATTTATAAAGATGTTGAATATATAAACATATTTATAATACTTACCAAAAATGGATAATTATTTATATATATATATATATATATAACAGTATATAGTATATCTTAATAACAAAAACATGAACCCGCTTTGAAAAAAAAATATTGCAAAATATGGATCTAGCTATTCGGCTAGGTATAAAATGTGGCATGTATAATTAATAAATGGCCCAGTTAATAAAATAACTAATTAGCGTAGGAAAGAAAAAACGGTTAGGAACAACGTTTCTAAAAAAAATACAGAGCGATATCTCCAAAGCTATCATCCTATCAGTTACGGTTTTTTTGCTTCCTTCTATTTCAAGCGGAAATCAAGATCAATATCATTTAACGATTCATCGGGATTCAATCCATGGTGAAATAGTATGCACAAAGGGTTAGATTTTTTGTTATTTTGAAGTTAAAGCCACACCAATCAGATTTCCTTATGGTTTATCTATGTGTTTACTATTTTTATTCTCTACACTTTCAGATGATTATCATCAAGATATACAAGTAAGAAATAGAGACTGGAGATGTCCAACGATAGCTGAAGATCTGCGTCAGTTGTAAAGGTTTGTGATGTAATAGCGAAGTTTCACTCCATAAATAAGAACAACAGAATCACGACAAAGAAGATAAACACCAGAAGTATAAGACAAAGGTTATTCTTTTATTAATTTAGTTTTATATGAATGTATGCTTCATTAGATCCAATATAATCTCTGTTTCTATTGTGTGTTATATGTAGTTTTGAATTTCCGAATTGAAATTGTTATCTCTGTGCGTTTAGGATTTTGGTTTGTTTCAGAGTTTATGTGGGTTATGATTACTCTTGAGTTCTGTTTTCTGATGAATCATATTCGTTTTAGTGCCCATAGTCGATGGCTTAATGCTTGCTCAGAAAATATAATATGTTTGTTTTTCTGTAATTTTTTATATGTTATAATGATTGTGTTATTATTGAGTAATAGATTTGGGCATATGGCTCGGGGTATAGGAAATATTGAATTGTTTTTGCATGTTCATATATACTAACCTTGTCATATTTATCTTTGCTTTTGGAAAGATGTGTATTGTTTTAAATTTGAAATCTGGTGTTGATTATGACCGTAAAGTGAGCTGAGTTGATGTCTGGGACTTCGTGTACCGTTTCTTTACTGCTTATGTCATTTGTTTCTTTGTACCTGTTTGCTTATTACTACAACTATCTATTAATTTTTGTTATCATAGTGATAGAACTGTGTGTTTGTAATAGTATCTCGTGTGCTTTAGTTTTCAAAATATCTTTTGATGCATAACTAATCTTTGCTGTTTTCTTATTTCATTTGATTTCATGATACCATAACATGGTGGAGAAGCAAAGTATTAAGAAAAAGTATGTAACTGAAAAAGAGTATAACCATACTTCTAAAAGTAAAAAAGTTAGTAATTTCTTATTTCAGTTTTTTTCTTAAGTAATATGCGCTTCATGATATGAATAATACAATATCTAATAATAAGTCTTAAGAGTCATAAAATGATTATGCGTCTGAATGAAAAAATTGTCTTATTTCTGACTATGGTTAGACTCTTAATAGAAAAAAAATATTTGTCTAAAAAATGAACAAATAGCATACTAAAAGATAGAAATCCATCATATTCCTTTTTCTCGAGCAGAACTACAATAATTAAGAATTATATTTTAGAATCGTATATCCTGCTAAAATTTAAAAAAAAAACTTGATATGAAAGGATACATAGAAGTCGTCTAAAATAACATACCTCCTCACTTTTACTTTTCATAGGTTGTTAAAAACTTTTTTGAAAACGACATTCATAATCTTCTTCTAAGGTTTACCATCTTTGTCCACAATTAAAATCTTCAACCCTTTCTTTGATGTGATCCTAGAAATAGCCACATATATTTGTCCAGGAGAAAACATAGGTCTCGGTAGGAAGATGCCAATTTCAAAGAGAGATTGTCCTTGGTTTTTGTTGATTGTTATAGCAAATGAAACTGCTAAGGAAAATTGCCTTCGACGCATTTTAAAAGGCAGTCTTGTATCAGATGGCGTAATCAACTATAATGGAATATTTATTGTTTTCCCAACCTTCTCTTCAGCGATAATCCTAGCTTGCACCATAGCCATGAGCTGAGTAATATGTAATCTTGTTCCATTCATCAACCCTTGTGTAGGATTAATATTTATCATAACCATCACATGACAACAAACCTTCAGCCTAAGACTATGATTCGGCAATCCAGACACCTTAATGTTGTTAAGAAAATCTTGATTAAGTCTTTCGTCTTTAAGAGATTTTATCAGTAGGATCAGTACTATATGCACTTAGATAAATCTTTTCCTCACCTGAAGGTTAAACAGACACGTTTAGTACAATATAAAAAATCTCTCAAATGGTATTAAATATCATAATGGAATAAGTTACCATGTAGTTTATCCGACATGTAATCATTGTTCACGTATCCTCATTAGTTGGACATAGAATAGCTCTTTCTTGGAGAAACTTTGCTTCTTTGTTTTCTTTTAATGAAGTACAATCTCCATATGTTGCATTGCTGATGGCTTCTATAGGATCATTAGAGTCAATAATCAAAAATTCGGAAGGAATTTCGATCTCAGCTGCACAATCATTAGGTTTTGCAAGTTTACCGTCACCAACCTTTAATATCCACTCTGAAGGTCCTTTGATCCTTCAACTGACAACCCACCAGAAAACAACCTCATGTTCTTTGTTAGTTTGAGCCATGTTTAGTACCCAAAGATACCATGAATTCATTGACGCCAAAAAAATTCAGCTCTACCAGCTCCGGGTATTACTGGGAGAACTTGCCTAAAATCACCTCCAAATACAATTACCTTTCCACTAAAAGGGTTGTTACTCTGCTTCCCAGTAATATCAGACAAACTTATATCCAATGTTTCAAACAATGCTTACTCATCATTGGAGCTTCATCTCATATAATGAGTGATGCCTATTTCACTAAATTAGCTTGATATGTTTCATGAGAAATATTACACGAAGAAAACTCATTTGGATTAAGTGGTATCCTAAATCTTCAATGAGCCGTCCTACCACCTTATAACAATAATGAAACGATCCCAGATGATGCAACACTATGAGCAATATGTCCTTGAGATCTAATAGCTTCAGATAATAATCCCCAAAAAAAGGTTTTTTCAGTGCCACAAAATCCATAAACAAAGAACATTCCCCTTTTTCCCTCATTCACAACACTTATGTTTTCTTCATATATATTCCTTTGTTCATCAGTCATCTTTAATACATCTCTCTCAAGTGTTTCTAACAGTATTCCTTGATCATAGTTTTGCTCATCTAGAATCAGGACATTTGAATCACGACTGCTTGTCTTTGGTAACTTTGGCATAAACTTAAATCTTGCTAAAGTTGACCCATTACGTCTTAAGAACTTTTCAATCTCCAGTAATGTATACTTCTTTTTATCCTTGTCACTTAACAGTAGTCCTACATTAACAACCACATAAATTTAAAATTCAGAAACACAAAAACAACATACATATTCTATGTTGAAAATCGTTAAGTATAACTATAGCATTAGCATAGTCTGTTGAAAGACTTCCTCATGTTTTGTTCAACATCCTCAGAGAGACACTCCCAAGTTGATTCCCAAATCTTTTCTGGCATAGCTAAGCTATCATTCATTAGCATAATAATAAACATTTGCCTCATTTCATTTGTTGAGTTGTCATAACTTCTCCTTACAATATCATCGATGTACTCTTGATCATCATCTAACAACCCTCGAGCAAAACATGTTTCTTTGTATCCAGGATAAAGAACACCTTCAAATGTTTTTAAGTCATCATAACTGGTAGGCCTTTGACAATATTTAACAACACACACAAATAATAGGCATCTTCCTGCTTACGTGGAGCATAGTTAATTCTGCCAATGCTACATCCTCTTTTCCTTCTATTAAACTTCTTCTGACGCTTATCATATGTAAAAAAATTAGGAATTTGCGCATAAGTTTTAGTTCTACCAAGAGAATCAACTTTATTCAACTCAAAACATGCTAAGAACATGGTATCCTCAATAAGTTTACGACTGATCAATGCTTGCATCTTATCTTTTCCTTTGAAAATAACATATTGTATCATGCAAATGAAAAGTAAGCTTATCAAGTGCAGCAAATCGATAATGAATTGAGAACTTAAAAAATCTCTATGATGCCTCACACACAGTAACATATCTACAAAAATAAAGAATATATCATTATTATATACTAAAACAAAATAGATATTGTATTTCATCCCTACTACTATTTAAGTAAACAATACCTGCACCATGTGAATTCATACTTTTTGAATTCAACACTTTCTGTCATAGATCCCAGCACGGACTCACTGTTAGTTGGTGCCGAAGTTTCTTTTGTGTTAGATACCACTTACGAAACCATGTGATCTGGTGGTTCCACAACGACGGTCACACAATCACTTCCTTTTGTAATGTACTTGAATAAGTACTTGATAGATCCAGCTTGGTTGCACCACTCAACATTAATATGAGCCTTATACCGAAGAGAGAGTTTCTCGTTATAAGTAATAACAGATTGATTATCACATTTCACACTATTTTTCTCCACATGACGATCTGAGAGTTCTCTCCGCTGATAAACTGGAAATCCTTATCTATTAATGATAGCTTTATCAGAAAATGATTCCAGGTATGACTTTGAGAATTTCTCATTATCCATACACGGAAAATTCATATTAGCAACTCCACATGGTCTATGAATCATCATATCTTTAATGATTTCATATAGATCTGGTTCTCCGTATTTATGAGGAATTTCAGCTGAAATGATCTTGTCAATGACGTTTGTGATCTATGGAAAGATTGTTGTGTTTGTAATCTATAGAAGGATTGATTTTTTTTCAGTTTTCAGCTTTCAAAGGTAAAAAATATTCATCTTTTAAGTGAGTTCACAGCAAAACGAGACATAGTAAAAATGATTTTTTAGGCAATTAAATAATTTATGGATTATGTTAAAAATGGTGTACATGTGGATTAGATTATCATGTTGTATATGTGTGCAAATCGAAATGTGTACATATGGATACATTTTCAATAAGTAAGTGGTTTCAACTCTATGTGTAACCGACCCATTCATCTTTCACATGCCCTTCTACAATCATTTTTGGACATGGCTCATTTGGTGGTTTCTTTGTACAAATCGAAATGTGTACGTACATATACATTTTGCTAGTGATTGCATACCAGACAAAAGTATATTTTATCTAAAGAAACAATATTTTTGCTCTAAAATAATCCATTGTGATAAAAAGACAATTTATTATTCCACACATATTCTCCAAAACTCAAAAAAACTATTTTTAACTAGCTCGATAACCACAACGTAAACATGAGCAAATATGGAAAATTTAGACCTTAGCCTTGGAGATGATCTTAGCAACAATAGGATGATCATTAGTTTATCCCTTCTTCCCGGCTAAAACAAATATTACCAAAATGTCATCAATCTACTTATTTTCCAATTTATAATTGTACTCAAAATTTTGACATAGCCAAAGCTCTTATCAAACGACTAGCCTAGGGGCATGTAAGAAGTTGAATCTGATTCTAGTCCTGGAAACGTCATAAATAACCGTATTAGCTTCGCTCCAACATTTTGCTAACATTAATAAACCAAAACAATGAGAGAGAGGCCATTGTTCCTCTCAAGGAATGGCCTAACCCAAAAGAAAATAAAGTATATTTAGCACTATGTTTAGATTATAAATACTATAATTTTTGGTACTTACAAACCTACAAACTTCAATCGGTGTTTATGCAGTAATTAAGTAACCTATGATTAGAGAGGAAGGTGTCTAGTGTTAGATTTTGAACTGAACCATCACCATGAGAGTCAAGGTGATGGTGGTGGTGGTGGGGATGGTGTTGTTGATAATAGTTATAGAGAAAAGAGATTGTACAAGATGACAAAGGGAACAGAGACACTGCAGCACTAGAAGTATTTTGTGACCAAGCAGGATTTCGAAATGGGCTGTTGAAGAAGTCCCAATCTTGGTGGTCGGAAGCTGTTTTTTTCTCCGCCGTCATAATCATCTTTTTCACAGTTAGGACATGTGATTTTAGACAAAAAAAAGGTTGACCGGTGGAGAAAAAAGAGAGCTTTGTTGCTTGTTAAGAAGAGAGGAATAGAGAGAGAAGACGAAATCGAACGTGAGGGGAAGAAACAAAATGAAATTAACTTCGTATACACGTGCAACTAGAATAGTTTAAGGGATAAATCTAGTTACAACAATTAAATAAATTTAAATATTAATTGAGGACAGTTTAGGATTTTTGAGATCATAAATTATCTTAAAAGTCTAAAGTATCTTAAAGTATAATAAATTGTTGAAAACTGTCCTATAATGTAAAGAGAGTATATAAAAATGATTTTGGAAAATATGAGTATATTGTTGTAAATAATGATTATTCATCATATAGGACACTTGTCTCAAACCTATCTTAATTAGTCATAGTGATAGGTTTCTTTGCATAAATGAATCTCTTGTACTATAAATAGACGTGAGGTGTGAAAGAAAATAATTAAGTTTCACTACTTTGTATTCTCTCTAAAACCACAGCAAAAGTTAATACAATAGTTTCACTCTCTCTTCTGTTTCTTTTTCGTTACTTTGTTCACACAAAAAGACAAAATACAACAACTAATATAAAGCATATATTATAAGTCTCACCATATATTATACAACACGTTATCAACACGAGTCTCTTATACCAACTGAGGTTATACTAGCGAGAAAATGCCAGACTTTGAGACTATGGATGGAGATATGTGTTTGGCAGATAGTACGTCAACGCACACGATAATTAAAGATAAGAAATATTTCTCTATTCTCAAAATAAAAGATTGCACTGGAAGCGTAAGTACAATATTTGGTAATGCAAAGATTATTAAAGGCTCTGGAAGAGTCAATTTTTCAATGTCAAGGGGGACGAGATTTGAAATAAATAATGCATTATACTCCCCCGAGTCTCATAGAAACTTATTAAGTTTTAAGGATATCCGAAGAAATGGATATCATATTGAAACTATGAGGAAAGATGACATTGAATATCTTTGCATTAAGTCCGAAAGGAAACATATATTGGAAGAGTTAAGAATGTTATCCTCTAGACTATATTGTACGAAAATAAACATGACTGAGTCCTATGCCACAGTAAACATGAAGTTTACTAATACATTTAAAATCTGGCATGAGAGGCTAGGACATCCTGGTTCAGTCATGATGAGAAAAATAGTGCAAAATTCAAATGGCCATCCGTTGAAAAACGAGAGAATTTTGCAAACGGACGAGTTTATATGTAATGCATGTTCTCAAGGAAAACTTATAACTCGGCCATCACCAACAAAGATTGGCAATGAATCACCATTGATTTTAGAAAGAATACATGGTGATATATGTGGGCCGATCCACCCACCGTGCGGGTCGTTTAAGTATTTCATGGTATTGATTGACGCATCCAGTAGATGGTCAAATATATGTCTTTTGATGACAAGAAATAAGGCTTTCGCAAAGTTCATTACCCAAATAATAAAGTTGAGAACGTAGTTCTCAGAATATGCCATAAAAAAGTAAGGCTTGATAATGCTGGTGAGTTTACATCACAAGCCTTTAATGATTATTGTATGTCAGTGGGGATTGATGTGGAGCATCCAGTTCCCCATGTTCATACACAAAATGGCATGGCCGAGTCATTGATAAAACAGTTGCAATTGATTGCAAGACCGTTGATATTGAGAACAAAGCTCCCAATCTCGGTATAGGGTCATGCTATTTTGCATGCGGCTGCACTAATTCGGTTGAGACCGAGTGCAAATAATAAGTACTTCCCATCACAGTTGTCATCTGGGCAGGAACCAGATGTATCTCATCTCCGTGTCTTTGGGTGTGCAGTCTATGTTCCAATAGCTCCACCACAAAGAACAAAAATGGGCCCACAAAGGAGATTGAGAATATATGTGGATTATACGTCACCAAGTATAATAAGATATCTTGAACCAGTAACTGGTGATATTTACGGCAGGATTTGCCGATTGCCATTTTAATGAAGAAGAATTTCCAGCGTTAGGGGGATGAATTAGAGAAATTCCTAAAGAGATTACTTGGTGTACACAGTCGTTGTTACACCTTGATCCCCCTACGAATCAAAGAGAGCTGGAAGTTAAGAAAATTGTGCATTTGCATAATTTGGCAAACCAGTTACCAGATGCGTTCACAGATACGAGTAGGGTGACGAAGTCATATATACTCGTTGAAAATGTTCCATCAAGAGTTGTTGTTCCTGAAAGACAAACTGATGGAAACACAATGAATGAGCCTAGGGTTCAGTTAAAGAGGGGGAGACCAGTGGGTTCTAAAGATAAAAATCCCCGAAAGAAAAAGAAATTGGTTGAGCAAAGTGGAAAGGTTCTAGAAGAACCTAATACTGAAAAATGTCTGAAAGAAGGCATATACGAAAAGGTTCATGAAGAACCAAATAAAGATAAGGATCCAGATGACGAGGAGGGAACAGAGAAGTATGAGATTTCCATCAACTACGCCCGAGATGAAAAATTATGGATCAGAAATAAGATAAAAGATGTTGATGGAATGTTCTCCTTTTCTGTGTCCAAAGAAATAGATCACGAAAGTGATGATCCAGATCCTAGGTCCATATTGGAATGTATGAAAAGACATGATTGGGAGGAGTGGAAGAAGGCCATACAAACTGAATTACTCTCCCTAAAAGGAATGTCTTTGGACCTATAGTCATAACGCCTGAGAATATAAAACTTGTTGGGTACAAGTGAGTATTCGTGAGAAAAGTAAATGAAAAGAATGAAATAACAGATATAAAGCCCGATTAGTTGCCCAAGGTTTTTCTCAGAGACCGGGGATTGATTTTGAGGAAACTTATTCTCCGGTAATGGATGCAATTACGTTTAGATTTTTGATGAGCCTAGCGGCATCGAAAAATCTTGAAATGCATCTTATGGACGTTGTGACTGCATATTTGTATGGATCATTGGATAATGATATATACATGAAACTCCCTGAAGGATTGGAAATGCCAAAAGCATTGATAGCAGAATCTAGGGAGATTTGTTCGGTCAAGTTACAGCGATCACTTTACGGACTAAAGCAATCCGGACGCATGTGGTACAATCGCTTAAGTGAATATCTATTGAGAAAAAAATATGTGAACAATACGATATGTCCATGCGTTTTTATTAAGAAATCGTCATCTGGCTTTGTGATCATTGCTGTATATGTAGATGACCTGAACATAATTGGAACTCAAAAGGAGGTTGATGATGCACGAACTCATATGAAAGAAGAATTCGAAATAAAAGATCTCGGCAAGACAAAGTTTTGTCTTGGGCTCCAGATTGAGCATCTCCGAGAAAGAATATTTGTGCATCAATCAAATTATACGAAAAGATTATTGAAACGCTTTTATATGGACAAAGCGACTCCTTTGAGTACTCCAATGGTAAATAGATCTCTCGATGTAGAGAAAGATCCTTTCAGACCCTGTGAAGATAGCGAGGAGGTACTTGGGCCTGAAGTACCTTATATGAGCGCTATCGGTGGACTTCTATATCTTGCAAATTGTACAAGACCGGATATTGCTTTTGCAACTAACCTACTTGCAAGATCTATTTCTTCTTGTACTCGTAGACATTGGAACAGAATCAAGCATATATTCCGTTACCTCCAAGGTACATTTGACATTGGGTTAATTTATTTTAGAAAACCCGAGTTTGGTATGGTTGGTTTTGCAGATGCAGGATACTTATCAGATCCTCATAAAGCTCGATCACAAACCGGCTATGTTTTTACAATTGGTGGAACCGCGATCTCTTGGCGTTCCCAAAAACAAACTATGGTTGCAACTTCATCGAATCATGCGGAGACTATTGCGCTTCACGAAACATGTCGAGAATGTGTGTGGCTTAGATCGATGAGTCACCACATACAAGAATCAAGTGGAATATCTGAGATGAAAGAGCCGACGGAAATATTTGAAGATAATTCGGCGTGTGTCGCTCAACTTAAAGAAGGTTATATAAAGAGCGACAGAACAAAGCACGTCCCTCCAAGATTTTTCTCGTACATACGGGAGCTCGAGAAAAATAAAGAAGTGGACATAGAGTATATACGGTCATGCGACAATCCAGCTGACTTGTTTACAAAATATCTCCCCACTACAACATTCCGAAAACACGTTCATGGTATAGGAATGCGGCATTTGCGTGACCTATGAAGAAAAAACTATGTCTATTATTCTCAGGGGGAGATTACGTCACTGTACTCTTTTTCCTTTATCATGGTTTTTCTCCTAAAGGGTTTTTCCATGACTAAGATTTTAATGAGACAGTACGTAATACAAGATGAATAATCAGGGGAGAGTATTGTAAATAATGATTATTCATCACATAGGACACTTGTCTCAAACCTATCTTAATTAGTCATAATGATAGATATTTTTGCATAAATGAATCTTTTGTACTATAAATAGACGTAAGGTGTGAAAAAAAAAATTAAATTTCACTACTTTGTATTCTCTCTAAAACCACAGCAAAAGTTAATACCATAATTTCAATCTTTTCTGCTTCTTTTTTCGTAACTTTGTTCACACCAAAAGACAAAATACAACAACTAATATAAAACATATATTATAATTCTCACCATATATTATACAACATATATGAGCAATTGATGGAATAAAAGTTAATCAATTCGTATGCCACACACACGAAACTGAAGGAGATAAGAGCGGCAAAACCACCGAGTCGTGGTGACTCGGTGACATAAATCGTCTAAGAAAAATGGTAGTTGCTGCAGCATTTTCATTCTCGTCCGCTGTTTTCACGCGCCGTCGTAGCTTCAGACGTGTTTCAATACCTCGAGTAAGCGCCACTCTTTCTCGGGAGCCCTCTCCTCTTCTCCGAGCTGCTCACCACACCGTAAGTTACTAAATCATTACTCTTTTAGACATCAGATTGCTATCATCAACTAAGGAAAAAAAAAAAGATCCAAACTTTGAATACCAAGTTTGGTGCTTTTTTTGGTTTTGTGTCTCAGGTGGATAGTTACGTGAAGAGTGGGATGGTTATTGGTTTAGGATCTGGAGAAGCTTCAGATTTGGCTATACGTTATTTGGGTCATCAACTTCGTTCTGGTTCTATACAAGATGTTGTTGGTGTACCAATGTGAGTCCTTTTCGTCTGCTCTATGATTTGATTCTTTGATCATGCTTCATTCCATCTGCTGCCTGCTTCTCAGGTCTGCTCGAAGTGCGAGTGAAGCAGCAAAGTATGGAGTTCCCTTGAAACATTTCCGGGATGATTTTCAGGTAGCCGCATCCGTGCATTTTCTAAACCGGTTTGGTCTATCTTTCAGCTTGGGATGTAATGTTTGCACTTTGTGTAGATTGATTTTGCATTTCATGATGCTGATGCTGTAGAAGAGGGTACGCTTGTCTCAGTTATAGGGAGGAAAAGACCAACACAGGAAGATGACTATATTCTGCGACAAAAGGCGAGTGAGGTTTCGTCTTAAAAGTTGCAGTATTCTTTTGAACAAGCTCATTGTTTAGCTTTTGGCTTACAACGAGAGTTTCACAGTGCAGTCTATTGTAAAAGCTGCTGATGAGGCAGTCTTCATGATAAAAGAAGAACATTACAAGTCTGGCCTCGAAGGATCCATCCCTGTCTTAGTTCAATCCGTAAGAAAGTTTCTAATCAAAGAATTCTTTTTATTATTCTTAAATCAAGAAATGATTTCTTAAAGTTTTGCTTGCAGCTAAATTGGTTAGCTATAGCTGAGGAGATAGATGACTTGTATCTAGGCGACGCAGAGGTATGAATCTTGACATTTCTGTTCTATTGATTGTGTTAAGCCTCACTTGACATTTCTTGCTTTGTGCATATTTGGGAAAAGGTGTGGAGAAGGGCTTCTGTAGGAGATGCAGGCCCTCTTGGTGGAGACTTTCCTATAGTCACCAGTGATGGTCACAACATTCTTGATGTTATATTCACAACTCCTATTCCTAGCCTAGGTAATAGCTTTAACTTCGACCATTGAAACTTGTGTAATGTTCTCTACTTTTAATTGATATTGTTTGATCGATGCCAAACTATGCAGCTAACGTGGCTAAATGCCTGGAAAAGATTGATGGGGTTGTGGACAATGGACTTGTTATGAAAAACAGGTTAGTTTTCTCCAAAAGAATCAAAATCCACTGGTAAGTCGGCGTATATAATATGTCCTCCCTTTTGGATTACAGATGCACAGTGGTGATTGCGGGAGATACAGACGTAAGAACTGTTACCTTGCAGACTAGTACAGTGGAAGGTTGTTGATTCCATAGGACAGTGAGAGGTTGGAGTAAAACGGCTGTTAGGATTGCCATTCAAAACCCACTGAGGAAACTGTTACACATTGTACATTCAGTATCAGTTAAGAGAGCAATACTTTAACTTCTACAACAAGTCCACTATTCTAAATATCAGTAGCTTCGTTTTTAGAGAAGTCACTAACATGAAACCCGGAGATTATCGAGAGTCCAATGACAAGATAAGGTTCAAGCATTTTATAACTGACCAAAAAGATTATATAAGCAAACAACCACGATAATATGAAACTTTATGTCATACTGACAAGTATAAGAGAGCATACTTTAGAAGGAACAAGTCGAAAGAAGGAAGTAAAGAAGTGGAGTGTGATAAGAGTGGAGAGTCTTTGAAGGAAACAGAGGGTTTCGAGAATTGAGACAAAGCAAACACTCGTTTGCTAGTGGAAGGTTTGCCGTTAGAAGGAAGAGTTGAGAAATGAGTTTTAAATAAAGAAGATCTTGTTAGACTTTTTGGGATGCTTGATTGTTGTAAGACCTTGGACGCCATGAGTCTAAGCTCAAGATCGTCATGAGATCTTGAGATTCAAGTATTCGTTTGTACAAGTTTGGATTTGGAGTCGTTATAATCAAATTTGTACATTCTTCATTCGATTCAATAGATTTCGAGAGATATATAGTTTGAGATATCGAAATTCTATCATATACTTGAGCAAAAAGTGTCTGTAAGCTTTTGACATGAGTAAACAATCTTCATATATTATTATATATTCGCCCTAACGATATGTATGGTATTACCATATCAGGGTTCACTACCAGAGGCTGTTGAAGGAAGAGACAGCAGAAGCTAGTTTAGTGGCTTTAGTTGCAAAGTTAGCCTGATTAGACAACTTAAATTGGTATCTACTATGGTTAAACTATATCTTGAGATAAGGAAGAAAGGTTCCAATAAAAATTCAATGAATGGTGGAGCCTACAATAGATTATAGGACCAATTAGTTAGTGCAATAAAGTTTCCGTGAAACTTCCGCGAAGCCTCCTCTTGCTAGTATTAAATTAACACGTAGAAAGGTTTCTTTGTTAAGTCTTCCTCCACACATCTCTTTATAAAGCAATGTGATCTTGTTCATCTTTCCATCATATTAATAATGGGTTCATCTTTCACTCTTTTGGATACAACTTGTTTGGTGGTTTATAGAAAATTCAGATTCCACAAGAAGAACAAAAATTAATCTTCTTCTGTATTTTTTTCTTCATGACTTCCTTCTTCTTTGTCTCACAACTGTCCCCATCTTGTTTTCATGAGCTTCCCTGGAAGATGTGTGCAGAGGCTTTCTAAGTCACACTCATAAAGAGTTCAAAGAAAAGGAATCACACTTTCATTGATAATGAAATCAATAGGGAGAATGATACTAAGCTCTTACATGCGATTAGTTTTGAGTCTTGCTCTATGAGAACAAGATTATCGCGATCTTAGATCCTCTAATTGCTTGTAAGAGCTGGTGACCAATGGATCATCCTCTATTGATTTCATCATCAATGAAAGGTATGATTCCCTTTCTTTGAAATTCTTTCTGAATGTGACTGAGAAAGCCTCTATGTACATCTTCTCCGCGGAAGCTCGTGAAGACAAGGTAGAACCAATTGTGGACAAAGAAGGAAGACATGAAGGAGATAGAGAAGAAGATCAACTTTTTATCAATCTGATGTAAGGAAACAAAGGGAGGGAGGGGGGGGGGGCGTATTTGTATTTATATATGTGTATGTGTATGCATTAGTAGGGACGTGTTTTCAAATTAAAAAAAAATCTCCCTGTTCTTGATCTTTATTAATCCTCGACCTCTCTATTGACATTTTCGCCAATGAAGCCTCTATAAGATATGATACAGAACCATATCGAAGCAAATTGGGGTTCCAGGTTAGATGATCGATATAGCTGAGGAGATAGATGACTAGACGATGCAGATGTTGATAGTCTGCTTCTTTCGCAAATGTTTTCTCAGGGTTTCGTCCATCGTTTTATTTATTGTGGAAAAGGTGTGAAGGAGAGTGTCGGTGGGAGATGCAATCCTTCTACTTGGAGGAGACTTTCCTAATCACCAGAGACGGTCACACCATTCTTAATGTTTCATTTTCACAACACCAGTTCCAAGCTTCCGTTAAGCTCTCTTCATAATAAATATTGAGCATCACCATTCTCAGTTCGAAATACAAAAATACTATTTTTATGAAACAATTTCTTTTTAAGTATTTAATCATTGTAATTATATACCACAGTTCCACTAGTAAGTACATAACCAGTCACAATATATTTTCTCCACGTAAGCTATAGAAGCCGTCAAAACAATATGCAAGATTCATGAAATGGAAATAAAAGAAAACAATAACAAATTTAAAGGTATTGGGGGTTTCCTCTGTTTTTAATAAGAAGCATATCCGTGAGGATGAATCTTTTGCCACCTCCAAGCAACTTGAAGACTATCCTGAAGGTTAGTGAACCGAGCAGTCCAATTCAAATCTCTCAAAATCTTTGTTGGATTACTATAAACCTCTGCATAGTCTCCTGGCCGTCGGGGCAGGAAATCTACCTTAATCTCAACTCCTGTCGCCTTCTTACACGCCTCCACAAATTCCTTAACTGATCTTCCTGTTTAACCAAACCAAAGAGACCAGTTTATGGTAATGTTAATGTTACCCTAATTACATGAAACCAATTTGTTTTTGTTTTACAATGATTATGTTAAAAGTACCTTTTCCGGTTCCAACATTATAGATACCAACTTTATGAGGCTGAGCTTTCTGGAGAGCCTTTACGTGAGCATCCACGAGGTCAGTAACATCTATATAGTCTCTAATGCAAGTCCCGTCCGATGTTTTGTAGTCTGTTCCTTTCACCTATCACAGACTATATCGCGTAAGAGTGTTTTTCGCAAAGATTAGAGTATAAAACATTATGCATTTTGAAACCACATGTTTGTTTTCTTACTTGCAGACCGGGAATGAAACCGCGAGCAGCATCAAAACAAGCACCGGAGATACGTCCTTGCTCACGAAGCTCAGGTCTTGGAGCTTCTCCTAATCTACCTCCCGGATCTGAACCAATCACATTGAAGTATCTGGAAGTTCAAAGATTTGATCAACGTTTGCATTATTTGTTTTATTTGATCATATATAGAGTAACAAAAAAGGCTAAAGAAAGTGGTCAATGAACCTAACCTTAATATCATAACAGCCATGTCAGAGTTCTTAGAGAAATCCAAGATAATATCCTCTGCCATCTTTTTAGCTTTCCCGTAAGGATTAATCGGAACCTAAAATCAAATATTTTTTGTTAGAAAAGGAATTTACATCGAATTAACGATCTTAATATTACCTGCGGGGTATCTTCAGTAATCGGCATCTTTTCAGGCTCTCCATAAGTAGCACAAGTGCTAGAATATATCAGTTTCTTCACTTTATGCCTAGCCATAGCTTCAAGAACTCCTAATGTGTTTGATGTAATGTTATGGTAATATCTACAACAATCAAAACATCAAACAATGAGACCAAAATATTACAAATTCTTGCAGCCATGTTTAAAACTTGTATATAGAAGAATGAAGAGTAGTCTACTTTAGAGGATAAAGAGTGCTTTCTCCAACATAAGCTACAGCAGCAAAGTGCATCACAGCGTCAAAGGCATTCTCTGAGAAGATTTTCTCCACCTGAATTTGGTAAATGATTTGTTAAGACAAAACTTCAAAAGAGGCTAACAAACATCAAATGTTATAAAACCATACAGCTGCGGGATCTCCTAAGTCAGCGTAAATGAATTGAAGTCTTCCAGTTTGTGGGAACAATCGCTGTAAAACCTTGACCGCACCAAGGTTCCCACGAGAAAGATTGTCCTGTTGAGAGATCAAAAGTTCAAAGGTCATCAAAAAAGTTACTGAACTACTGAAACTAGATGACTTTTACTTACCACAATGGTTACGCGGTAATTATCTTTGAGCAGCCTTAAAGCCGCATGTGAACCGATGTAGCCAGCTCCACCGGTGACTAACACATGAGTCACTCCTTCCTGTCTTTGAGAAAACTGAGAAAGCAAAGACAACAAATTAAACGGCATAGAAACATTGACAAAGTGTAAAAAGTTTTTTAAGGTTTTTGAGTATGAGGTGATGGAGATACCACGCTTGGGGATGTGAAACTTGATGCTTTATTGATCACAATAAAGGCTAAGATTATAAGTGAAGCTAGTAAGAGAAGCTTTCCCATGAGAGTGCTCTTTATTTTGGGTTCTAAGTAATCCATATCTGCATTTTTTTTAAAAAAAAGAAAAGAAAATGAGAGAATTTGAAACTTCTCTTGCTCAAATATATGCTATGATCTCAACTAGTGTTGGGAGTAATAATCTCTCTACCTCCTGGAGAGAGAGGTCTTGAGCTTTTTCGTTGACTTCTAACTCCAGACAAACTTGTCATTGGAAGACTTCAAAATGTTCTGTTTCTCAAATAGAGACTTCAGACCAAACCCAATAAAAAAACTTCCCAACAATCAGTAGTTAGCAACCATGAAGTTCATGTTACTGGAAATTGCTGCAAAACAAAGGAACAAACTAAAAAAAAAAAAAGATACGAACATAACTACCAAATTCTGAAAACACTTATACTATGATACGATGAATTAAAAAAAAAGCATATAATATATACAGGAAATGGGATTTGAAGCATAAAGATGAAAAAAAAAAGAAAAAAAGAAGAAGAAAAGGTTTTAAATTAATGGAAGTTTCATATGAAAAACAACGATGTTATGTTCATTTATATATCCTATATTCATTGGAAGAAAAGTACTTAGTCAAAAAAGGTTGCACAGAAAGCAGATCAGAACAGAGAAACAAAAAAAAAAGGGAAGAAAGAAAGAGTCCAAAAACAGAGCAAAGCAAAAATTGACTAAGAACTCCCATCCTTTTAGAGATAAATAATTAAATATATTGTGATCTGATTCCCATTCAATTTAATAAAACAGAGAGACAAAAACCTGTTGAGAAGATTTATGATGATCTAAATCCGACAGAAAACATCTAAGTTTTGTCAGAAGAATACAGAGTGGGAGAGAGACGGATTCATTCACCTGATAATTTGTGAGCAGTGCAAGAAACAGAGGAATGCGTTTAAAGGTGGTAGTAACAATGCGAAACGCTCGATGTTTATTGACGAAATGTGAGATAAACTCGTGACAAGAAATAACGTAAGAGTGAGAAAGAGGAAGAGAGAAATGGTATATGAAGATTGAAGAAGAAGACGAAGAGGACCTCGGAGAGGAAACGTGAACTGCAAAACGAGAGCACGACTACGACCTAGTCCGACTCTCTTTCTCTATCACGTCGGTTTTGTGTTTTTATATATTTTAATCTATTTGTTTTAATCTATTTGGTATTTTAGTTTTAAAATACGTATTTATCATTTTTTAAGAACTACTATATTTTACGCCTTTTAATATTTATCTCTTTATATATGCATTCGTTTTAATCAAATTTGCTTTAGGCTATTGATAAGCCATTTTACATCAATTATTAAGATGCCCTAAAGATATGGAAGGATTGAGGCAGTTTGTAAATATTTTCGTTGACTTCAAAACATGACCGTATGTGGATTATTTTTTTTTAATTTCATAAATGCGAAAATAACCTTTAACATAAAAATCTCCTAGTATTTCAACTTTTTAAATCTACTTATTATTAAATTACTCTCGAAAATAGAAACAGTAGTTGTCAGGTATAAGAACAAACAAAAATAAAATAGCAAACGCTATAATTCAGAGAAAATTAAATTCTTATGTTATGTTTTTTTTGTTTAAAATGTATCTTCTTTTGGATTCTAACAAGAATAATGAAATAGCATGTCAGGTATAAGAACAAACAAAAATTAACGCTATAATTCAGAGAAAATTAAATTCTTATGTTATGTTTTTTTTGTTCAAAATGTATCTTCTTTTGGTTCAAAATGTAGGAATATGTAGTTTTTTACAGTGTGTATCAATTCCAACGTACGTAGCTAATACGTTATATGTAGCAAACATGCTGTTACATGTTACAGGATAAATCCAAAAACAAATAATCAAATATATTAAAAACTGCGAGTAATATAATTAAATAATAGTGCAAATGATATATATTTTTTCAAAGAAAATTTAGACACCTAACCTAAGGCCGATTACTGTATTTAGCATTTAGAAGCCAATGCAGACTGACTAACTAACCTATTGTTTAATCAAAGTCAAACAAGTCTTATGAACCTTTAATTGGAAAATACTACAAATAATTTCACTACCAGTGATTTAAATAATAGTATATGATACAAATAATTGATAATAAAATAGGTGTGGCTGCTTAGTTGTAGCGACTGCCCAGCTATCTAACGTGTTTAGCCATCGCGTTCAAATCAAATTGTTTTGATCCCACGTTTTGCATTTACTTTATCAATTTCAAATATATACGCGACTACTAATTTGGATCTAAGTAAAATGTAAACGTATGTTTTATTCCTTTAGTGGTAATAATACAAAGAAAAGACTTGCATTTTAACGCTAGGTCAAATGAGGATGGAGCAATCCTGATATTATCTTTTCTACTAACAAAGTTGATATATTTATTCTTCTATTAAGCCACGTCATTTTACTTAATTCTGAGAATACCACGTCAAATTTGTGTTACTTAGAATATCTGCAAAGAAAACCACATTTATGGCTAGGTGTGGGCGCTCGGGTACCCGTTGGTGTTCGGGTCGGATCTTTCGGGTTTTCGGGTTTAGAGCTCTAGGTCCCATACTAAAATTTTCTTAGTACGGGTCGGATTCAGATAATATCACTTCGGTTTCGGTTATAATTTGTATTGCATCCTAAAACCCATAAAGTAATCATATATCATTCGGTTTCGGATTTTTCGGTTTGGTTCGGATTATACCGAAGTAAAATACATAATAAAAAAATTAAACATAGAAAACATAATGGTGAAACTGAATTTAAAAACATCTAAAACACATAAATCTGAAAATAACAACATTTCATGAAAAAAACATCCAAACACACATAAAATTGATAAAATTAAAAGAAAATACTAAATCAATCATGAAAACAAACATCATTTATAAACCATATGTGTTATCTTGCATATAGAGTAGATTTGTTATTTTAACAAGTAAATTATAAAGTACTTATTTATAACTAATTAAATATTTAAAGTATTTAATTATATTTTATATTATTTGTATGTCATATCAATATAAACATTAAACTGAATATTTGAAATATTTATATTGACTATTAATTTCGGATATTTCGGGTTATCCATTCGGGTTCGGTTAATAACACTTCAGGTTCAGATATTTTTTATACCATCATACAAGACCTGTTCGGGTATTTTTACATTTCGGATCGGATAACGGGTCGGGTTTTTCGGTTCGAATTCGGTTCGGATTTCGGGTTCCGGATTTTATGCCTAGGCCTATTCATGGCTTGACTCTTCCACTTCATCTTCATTGTTTCTCACATTTGTTAAATTTTATACCAAATTTTAGTTTTTTAATAGAAAATACAAGTAGTAGAAGAAACCGAAAATCTAAACGCCGAGAAGGAAAAGAAGAAGCGATTCTGAAAACATAAGTTTTTTTTGTTTCTCAGGTTCCCTGGCCATCATCACCTTCTGCCATTTTCGTCCTTAACGCCTACTTACCACAATTCAGATTAATAAATTAATTATATTTTTTTTGTGATAAAAATTTCCTGTATGTTACTCCTGCTTCTAATGGGATGCAGCCTTTTGGTATCTCTCTCCTACCCAGGGGCGGAGCTACCTTAGAGCATGTTTATTGCTAAGGGACTTAAGTGATTCTTAAATGGGTCATAGTGAACTTTTAACTATTATAATTAAGTTAAGGGATTTTGGTAAGAGACTTGTAATTATGATGGTTTATTGGTAGTCTCTTAATTAAGGTTATTAATAATAAAAAATATTAATTTTTTTTATAAAAAAGAGTTTTTTAAAAAATTACATTTATTTATTAAATTAAACAAAATCAAACACAACATTTCAAACATAAATTTTAAAATAAAAACATAAAAATATAAAAACAAATATTACAAAAGTAAATGATAATAATTTCAAAGAGACATCGAAGCTCAGTTGTTAACTTGATCACGTCTAAATTTATGCCATATATGTTCAACCAAATCACGTTTCAGTTGTTGATGCGCTTGTCTATCATGAATTCTTGTTTGAACACCCATCTGATTGGCGATATTCATAGGGATATCGGGAGAATAGTTGAGATCAACATGTGAACTTCCGCTGCCTTCTCATGGTTGGAAATCCGAAACATCATATTGAGTGTATTCATCTCGTTCATCTTCTATTATCATATTATGGATTATGATACATGCTCTCATAATCTTCCCAATCTTGACTTTATCCCAAAAAGTGATGGATTTTTAACAATGACAAATCAAGCTTGCAAGACTCCGAAAGCACGTTCGACATCTTTTCGGGCAGTTTCTTGACGTTGAGCAAATAAAACTGCTTTCCACCCTTGTGGAATTGGAATAGACTGGATAAGAGTTGCCCATTTCGGATAAATACCATCGGTGAGATAGTAAGCCAAAGCATACTCTTTTTCGTTGACCGAGAAATTCACTTGCGGAGCTTGACCATCTATTATGTCATCAAAAACATGTGAGCGATCAAGAACATTGATATCATTTAAGATACTTGGAGGTCCAAAAACGCATGCCATATCCAGAGATCATATGAAGCAACCGCCTCTAAAACGATCAGTTTTCCCGAACCACGAGAATATTTCCATTTCCAAGCGGTGAGAAAATTTTTTCACTCCCAATGCATACAATTGATGCTTCCTATCATCCCAGGAAATCCACGAAAGTCTCCAATATGAAGTAGACATTAAAGATCAGCCGGTGTTGGTCTTCTTAGGTACTCATCGCCGAAAAAATCTATTATTGCTTCCACACAAATTTCCACACATAACTGAGTAGTGGTTGAACCGAGCCTGAGGTATTTGTCGACTGCATCAAGCGCAAAACCATATGCCAACACACAAATAGCTTCTGTACACTTTTGAAGTGTAGAGAGACCAAGCCTTCCGAGATCGTCTTTTTTTTGCCGAAAGAATGGAACTTCATTGGAGAGTCGGTCAACAATATGCATGAACAGTGGCTTGTTCATTCTAAATCGTCGTTGGAAAAGATTTTCAGGATATGTTGGAGTTTTACTGAAACAATCATTCCATAAACGCATATGGCATTCTTCACTATTTATTTCGATAAAAACTCGTTTTTTCCTTGTCCTCCTTTCATCGTCTTGATCAGTGATCAGATTCTCGAAGGTTTGATCAAAAAATTGATCGAAAGTTTCGTCAAACGAGTCTTCAAATTGATGTGAAGAAGATGTCATGCAAAAGAGTTGGTTTAGAAAGGAAACGAAGAGTATGGAGAAATGGAGAGAATTGGTTTAGAAAGAAAATAAAATTGTTTTAGATAATTTATAAAAGGGAAATATTTTTTTTTACGAAGAGAATGGGGAGAAATGAGACAAATTATAAGAGGCAAATATTTTCATTGTTATTGATACAAGAAAAAATAATAGAACAAAACCCAAAGATTTTTTTTGTGTTTTCACAAGAGGCAAGAAAACAAAACATTTCATTTCTATCGACTGATACAAGAGGCTACAAAACAAAACATTTCAATGAACTCTTGTGTTCATTTTAAACACTTGTGATGAGTACAACATAGTGACAGCAACAAGACAATAAACAAGACCCCACCTCGTGACAAGAAACAAAACTCTCGTGACCTCACTGCTCTTCTACTCTATCTTCTGATCTTGTGTTCTGATGTTTGATGTTTCAGTCAATGAACTCTTGTGATCTTGTGAGCTTGCAGTCAATGAACTCTGGTGTTCTTGTGAGCTTGCAGTCAATGACCATGTCACCTGCATTAACAAGAAGAATCCAGCAAACAACATTTTAGCATTTACCTAGAACAAGAACAATAACAAGAACATTTTAGCATTACAAGAACAAGAACATTATCATAACAGTAAAATGAACAAGAAGGAACAGAACAAGAAACATCACTGAGACTTGCCTAAAAGTACGCGGCAATTCTAGACCAAAAATCTCCTGATCTTTGCTCATTGCCCACCACCGGGCATTTTCTCTTGTTTAACCACAAGCTGATGAGCAAAATATCATCCTTTGGTGTCCATTTCCGTCGCAAGCTTGGCTCTGAGGCAGTGTCTTCAACAAATTTT